>JAODLI010019237.1:0-22612 GCA_027575585.1 Percopsis omiscomaycus
TCACTCTCTTAGTCTCTGAATTTCCCTTTCTCCTCACATTCAGATAGCACTCACACACACACACACACACACACACACACACACACACAGGAGCGGTGGCTGATAAGCGCACCATCTGGCCCGTGCGTCGGCTGTTAAGGGCTCATAAAACAGACCCTCGCCTATTTAGAGGCAGAAGGTTTGCACGGCATGCTGTGGGGATCGGGTAAACAACACACACACACTTACACACACACACACACACACACACGCGCGCAATCTCACTCATTCACCCGCTCACACACACACATACAAACCTGCAGATGCACGCATAAAGTGCGACCATGCGTGCACGCACACACGTGCACATGGCTTCCCACGAGACAGGAGGTGAGAAGAAAGACCGGACAGCCTCTGTCTGCAGACTCTCTTCAATGTACATATTATAATATGTACACATATTATTCCTAGTGTATTTCCACGTAGTAGAACCACATATTACACCTGACAACTGCACTTCCACCACTCATGTCACCTTAAATAAGTGCTTCTCAAAATAGTTGTTATATTGAATATATTGAGGACCATAAAACTTGGTTAAAAACAAATAGCATTGGTAAAAAAAAAAAAAAATTGGATTTTTTTATAATTTTTTATTAAAAAATGAGCCCCCCCAACATTTGGAATAACTGTTAGATAACACAGGTAAATATATTGTGGGTGGTTACGGGGCAACGACCAATTTGGTCCATTGAAAGAGGCATGAATATTGTCTATTCTGAGTGAGAAGAAAGCTAACTTGCGTGTGTGGAACTAAGGTGTGGATGTGTTTGTCCTGTTGTCCTTGTCTCCTCCCGCTCCCCCTGTTTTGCCAAACTAACTGAATGACTGAGCCAGACAATGACCTGACAAATGGCCACTTGCCACGGAGGGGATGCTACTGACCTCAGCGCCGCTGTTTTTCAACACTCTAAATATAAGCTAGCGAAAAATGACCTATACCCAACCCAATCATCACTTCTGAGCCTGACAGAAATAATGTCTGATTAAAGTAGGAGCAGGGGTAGGGGGTGAAAGAATGAATGAAAGGTGAAGGCTGGATCAGAAGGGGAGGGGGGTGGGGATGCAAGTGGAGCTGAAAATTTAGAAAAGGAGAGAGGGGACTGAAATTAAGCATTCAGTCTTGCCCCTGAAAGGAGCTCTTAGCATCTGAAAAGAAGGCAGAGTGGAGATAAAGACTGACAGAGGTGGAGCAAGGCGGCAAGAGACAGGCTGATAAAGGAAGAGAAAGAGAAATGGATATGGATTCCCGTAGGATAGGCTGGTCAAGGGAAAGAAAAGGGAAGCAGAACAAATGGACAAAGAGGCCTCGAAAGCAGAGTGGGAAGTTATGAACAAAAATCCTTTTTTTTCTATCCTCATGGAGCTTGACCCTCTGGGCAACAAAGTGTGTGCGTGCGTGTGTGCGTGTGTGTGCGTGTGTTTGCGTAGGAAGAGAAAGAGCATGCAGTATGTGTGTGTGTATTTGTACCCATGCCCTTGCTGTAACCCTGTTAGGTCAGACTGCAGAAAACGGCAGTGCTGAGACTGGAGAAATGGAAGGAGCTTTGGTCAATAATCTCATTGTCCATCCTATAGTGTAGACACAGAGAAGCTTTTTTATGACTAAAGATCTATAGAAAACCAGCAACCAATGGCCGCTGAGGTCATTGTGCCTGTGTGTGCTTATCTGCCGTTATGGGGCGTACAAATTTATTTCACATCTGCTATTGACCCATGCAAATCTCTATGCAAATTCAATTGGCAGACGGTTTTATCCAAAGAGACTTACAGTGAGTTCAGTATTAAGTATTTCAGTATTCAGTATTAAGGCATCTTCAGGCTCTTTGGCTGGGTCAGTTAGGTCACCCTAACTGCTAACCTATCTTTCCCTAACCTGCCTACCTATCCTATCTAGGCCTCGTACCCACACACAGAAACACACATTATCTTTTACTTCTTTGTGGAATTTTGTAAGTTGCAGATGGAGAACGAGGTCTCGCCTCGCTCCAACAGAGCTAAACTCAAACCCAATTTGCTTTCAGAGAAATAATTCATCTCCATACAAGCAACCTGCAGATCTGACATTTAGCTTTTCTCTGGGTGCAAAGCCTGTGCAGGCTAATAAGTGCAACTCGGTGCCCTGTGATTCATTGAATGGTCACCTGTTTTGATACTTAGAGGAGAGATACATTCCCTGTACCTTCAGTACGTTACCTACATTAACAAAAAAGTGGATCAGTGGCTACAAGTAACTGTACGAGTGCTTCAATAACATAGCAAACTCACTAATAGCAATACCCATCATATAAGGTCAAAAATATTTATTCTTTGAAGCATTCGAAACAGTATGGTATATATTTATTATGGCTAATGCTATATGGGGCTGGAGGGGGAAATTGCAGAACAGCTGTTGTCCTATGTTGTGTGAATGGAACATATATACAGTTTACAGTATGAGTTCTTTATTTTCTGCGGACTTCACATATGGAGTGTTTACTTCCACAAGGAGCAGGAAGGGATGCCAATATGATGGCACTTTGGTTAATCTTTCGTTACATAAAATCAATCAAATGCAGGAGCCAGTGAATCAAATGTAATTCTCATTAGTTGAATAAATACATCCAACAACAAGTCAGCTAAAACAATTTGTGACTCATTTCAGATGAGCACTTTGCAGGCTGCTGGAGGCTTGATTAAATTCACCTGCGCAGCCTACCCTCTGATTGAATGGTGCGCTTGTTTTGAAGTCAGGCCACGCATGAAGGATTTTTTTTGCATGCACGTTTATCGAGGATGTTGTATTTTTCCTCTTCATTACCTATCTATAGAAATACCAAGAGAAACGAAACAAAGGCTTAGAGTAGGATGGGAGCTGGATGGATGCTGTCTCGCCAAGCAGAAACTAAAACTAAACAGAGAGGCGCTTTGAAAGCAGGCTGCCTGACAGTGTAAGGCTGGCTCTCTTGGTGATCAACAAAGGACTGCTCTGACACTGCAATCAGAGCTCACAATGGAACCCCCCCCTATTTATCAGTGCCCTGCCGTTGCTCTCCTATCTTTCTGTCACGTTCTCTGGATCTTCTGCTTGTTTGCCCTCTCTAACCTGCTGACTTGTTTCATCTATTTATTTTCTTTCTCTCTTACTCGTCCATGCTTTCTTTTTCTGGGTTACTCTGTGTTGCTCACTCACTCACCAAGATTTTTCCCTCTCTCTTGTTGTCTTTGTCGATCATTCACCCTTACCCACACATTCTCTCACTTGTGTTTTCTGTCTTACAGTTTTTTTTATCCTATATGTTTTCGTTCAGTCTGGATAGCTAACATTGCCTGCAGCTGAAGTACACAATAGCACAAACGAGATAGACCTACCTTCAGTTTAACAGGCCACTCTCTTATTGGAGGGACCTTGTTGGATGTGTTAACATTTATTCTTTACTTTATTTATTCTGACTGAACTCATTCCATTCTTTATCTTCTCCCTGGGAATGTCCTTTGAGTGGTACTTAATAATAAAATAATTCCTGATGAGAGAAGAGTCAGTGGCAGCCTGTCCACCTGTGGGGGAAAGAATCATTTGACCTGGTGACAGTGTTAATACATTCAAAATCCTATTAAGGATACTGGTGGCTGCTCGAGGTGGCTTTTGAATGTTCAATGTTTGAATGTTCTCAAACTCTCTTGTAAACTCTGCGCCCATCCTCAGTTCAGATCTTTATGTGACTGTATTGGTGCATCTGTTGGTTATCCATCCAGTCCTGGCAATGATTTCCCAAGAGAAATGGTTGACTGTTGGTTGAGCACGGTTTGGGATTTCAAAGGCAGAAATCTTTAGAATGAAGTTAGAATGAAGAATGAAAACACTAGGAAGGTCTTTATGTAAAGTCTTGAGATATTTTGAATAGGCTCTCTACCCAGTACAAACAGCATTTCTCATTATGTTTTCTGGGTTCTTTGGAGCTCAACATGGTTCCCCCATTGATTTAAATTTATTTTTTCCCCCATTCACATCAATTTGGAACTGAATATAATATTGGGCCTGAGCCTTCGCCTTTAGATCCAATCATTAATTAATGAATTTAGAAACATTGTGATTCTAAGATATTAGGCTATCTATCATAGAAAGACCTTTGTCACCGTGTGCAGACAGTGTGCAGACAGTGTGCAGACAGTGTCCAGTGGGTTGCCCACTGCCTCTCTGTTGTTCTCTGTGTCCTGACCTAACAGAATACCAGACTGCAACAGATCGGCTGATGGATGGTCCATCAGGCACCCATTTGGTCACCCGAGTGGCAATGGAGCAAGTCTTAATAGCTGTCTGGACTGAGATCTAGGTGTGTGTGTGTGTGTGGGGGGGGCCCTTAAGGGCAAGCTGTACTCTTTTCTATCTAAATCTTACAGGGCCACTCACCACCTCTGCCCATACTGCACTTCCTCTCTCTCTCTCTCTCTCTCTCATTAATACTTCCTCTTTAGTTTATTATCCTAATTTCTCTTGGATGTACTGTAGGTGGTGTGTGTGCGTTTATGAATTTCTATTCCAGAGGCAACCCTCTTCATACTATCCTTCACACCCATATACACTACAGCTATTATTCCCCTCTGAGTCTTTGTATTAACCTTATTGCCACACACCTACACTGTAGATGATAGCTATTGATTAATAGGCGCAGGTTTATGGCGCCCACATTTCAAATGGCTGGTGAGAAAAAGGTACTCATGGGAGAGTAAACAATTCAAGTATTCTCCAGCTTTAAAAGTCACCCTGTTGCAAAATCCCCACCACAGATAAACGTTCCGTTTAGCAAGAAAATTAAATTGTAAAAGTAATTTAATTAATAGTCACCTGATGAGTCATGTTCCGCCTTTTCATTGTGGTACCAAATGCTCTCATGTTAAATTAATGATTAATACTTGGCTTCTGTAACGATGTGTGTTTGGAGTGGCGAGAGTAAGCGCGAGCCAGAGGGAAAACGCAGGCGGACGTGGAAGCGTTGAAAACGCATAAAGCGTATTTTAATAACTCAACAAATAGAACACAAGGTACAGTTACGTAAAACAGCAAAATAATGATCATCAGCACCTAGTGCTGTTGGGGAACTTAAGTAGTGTCCATAATCAACAAAAAGAGACGCACCTGTGTGGGGCTAATCCCCCGCAGGTGCGCAACCAGGACGGGAGGCACGCCAATCGTGACAGCTTCAACCTGGCTAGAGTGGGTGAACCATTTTATTTGTAATGTGACTTTGTATAGGCTCAGTTAGTTTAGATATATCCTAAAATAACTGGTTTGTATGAGTGAAATGACAGCTGTGTGTCAATGGCTGACATATATTCCCTATCAAAATTGTGTGTGTGTGTGTGTGCGTGCGTGTGTGTGTGTGTGTCTGTATGTGAACATGTGTGCATGAGTCAATGTGCATGAATGTGTGCCTGTGCCTTGACCACTGTCACACGGCAAACTTTCTTTCCTCTCCTCTCCTCCATCTGTCGCCTCCTGACTAACACATGGTGTCTTGTTTGGCTGACTCAGCAAAGCCCCTGGCCTCTCCCCTTTTCCATTGGAGGAGCGGGCTGTGAGATCCTAAAGGAGGGACCAAAGCAGGTCTAAGAAACGTGGAATAACATACTTAGAAACAGCACAACACAACACTGTAGGACAGCCAGACAAACACACTAAATGTAACAATGAATTTGCAAAACAAGCAGTCAATGGCATAAAAATGCCTAGATGGGATATCAAAATGAAAATGTATGGAGACATGACCTGTCTGTAATGGTAATGAAGCTGCACTGGCATCTGTGAAAACAAGGCCTGCTAGCTTACCAAAGAAGTTAGCAAGTCTGCCCTGTGCTCTGACACTTCTTGAGAGAGACGCCAGAGAGAGGAGAGAGTAAAGAGGACACGGAGAGAACGAAATGGAGGGCTTTTGGAGATAAACAAACATAACTACTGTTAATTATAGAGAAAGATCATGAACAGATGGACGAACGGGCATGTACAGTTAATTGTGGTGAGAGCATGCTGGGGCGAGGGAGAGAGAGAGGGCAGCACACATTGTGCCAGGTCATCATTTATGTACCAGTGCCAGCCTTTTGAGTGGCTGAGTGCCATGCAACCCCTATTCACCCAGCACAGACAGTAAACAACAATGCCACGTTCACTATATAGTCACTTTTAACATCACACATTCTTGCTCTTCAAATGTAACAATATTGATCCATCCTGAGAGAAGACGTACTGCTATGCCGTTTCCAGTGACTCACTGAAGTATATAATGTTCCGGTAAATGCTTATTGGAGGGACGTGTGTTATACTGCAACAGGTCCACTTATGCCGATACTGAGTCACACCGTATTGGATTCAAGATGCCCCCGTGCACGACTCCCTGTCACGGCTGTATACCTCTGTAGGAACAATGCAGGGCTAATGCATGGTGGGAGCTTTTTTAACACTGTGTCACTCAGTATTGTCACTCAGTAAAACAAATGTCACATTTACATTTATACCCGTTACTACATTCCCTGGAAACCTTCTATTCTATTTGTCCATGACGTCCAGGGCTGGCATGTGTGATGTCAGTGTTTCCAATGGCAAACATGACATCAAACCTTTATACTGAGGTGTTATTACTGACACCGTGCTGTTGCTTTAGACACACTTGTCCCAACACGCGCACGCACACGCACGCACGCACATTGTGACATGGTAATTGCAGTGGTTCTGGTAATGTCTGGTTGTGTGATGTGCTCGTGTACTCACTGTGCAGACGGTTGTCTATGTATCTATCTGACACCCAAATCCAGTTTTTTCCATTTGAATCCATGCTGTACAGCTCTACTTTAAAGGTGTCTTGAAACAAGGGTATTCATGGTAATTATAGGGCTATGTTATGCATGTTTTCGGTACATATGGATACACCCTACCCACATTTTAAGGTTTTAAAATACTTTGAAATTGCACATTGATGCTCTATTGATTGATTGATAATCCAAATGCAATAGGATATTCTGTCTAACTGTGTAACAACCGAAGCCGCCGCACCTCCCCGGTCGAGCTCGCCGGTGTATTAAACAACAGGCCGTCGGCCGTCCTATCATCCAACGCACCCTAGCAGCCACACACCTGTTTGCAATCCCCTCATCTACCCTCTCCTGGTGGCTGTATAAACGTGAGGGTGGATGAGAGGAACTGTAGGTAGTTGTTCTGTTAAGACAGTGCGTTGCGTTTTTTTGCGTTGTAAAACTGGTGTATTTTCCTGATTATAACACGCCGTGAGCGTCTATTGTCGTCATTCAGCCTTGCCTCGTCTCTTCGCCTCCTGTACTTGCACTCTGCTCAGACTCAGCATTACACATGGAAATGACAAGGTGATATTTCCATCTCATAGTGTCCATGATAGTCTCAAAGAAAAGCCAGAACTTGTTATCATCTTATTATACACCTCAGAGGTTAGGAATGAAAGTATATGAGTCATACTTGCTAATCTAGGATTTTATGTGAGGCTGCGCATAAAAAAAGTATTTTAAAGCCTTATAATCTATTCTATATTGAATAATCTATTTCGAAATCTATTGTTCAACCCACAATGTTTAGTTCCCCACTGAAAATAGCTTACTAGCATCTCTACCCAATAACCCTCATCTCACCCCAGGAGCTATGAATATGCAAATTTAACATGCCCCTATGCACCCACAAGGGAGAGAAACAACATTTGTTATAGCCATACATGTTTTGGTCTAGGACAGGGGTGGCCAACCAGTCTGGTGTGAGGAGCCAATAAAAATACAGCATCACTGCAAAGAGCCACACAACACATGCACGTGTGCACACACACACACACACACACACATATACAGCAAAAGTGACTTACAATAACGTATAGGCCTGATGACACATAACAGTTCTTAGTTAATGTTTAAACAAAAACTGTTATTATATTTAACAGTATTTAGTTTTAAGGTCTGAACTTTTGTAATACTTCCTTTTAAGTGACGCAGTGGGACACAATGCGACAATGGCACCACTGCGCTCTGAAGCCCATTGTTATTTCTAATAGCCTGCGCTGCTACACGACGGCTTTCCACAGCATAGAGCAAAGCGAGTAGCTCTGCAAGCGACACCCCGCTGTTTCACTGCTTATTTTCGTCGCTTAAGGCCTAGAAGCCTACAGTATATCACGGGTTCGAAAGTGGGTCAGCCATGAAGAGTCGCAGAAGAACAGGCAAAGAGCGGCATGTGGTTCGCGAGCCACAGGTACGCCACCCCCGGGTCTAGGAGGCTCTCTGTGTGCACACGCTTCCAAATCAGAGTTTTAGGGAAGTAAGAAGAAGTCTCCCTCTCCAGTGGGAGATTGTATAAACAGAGCTCTGGTAGCAAGCTTTGCACAGAAACCAATCTCTTTGTTCAAGTAAAACAACCACAAAGAAAACATGTTTTTGAGTGGAGGGGGTCTTTAATCTAGTATGTAGATTTAATATGAGAACTCCTACTAATATGTGAGCCACAATACATAATCTTGATATTATTAATAATAATAATATATATTAACAATAGTGTCACTATTGACGTAGTTGACACTATACTGTACACCTCATGTACGTCTAAGGTCTGTCCGTGTCTGTGTTCTTGTCTAATTATGGTATATGGCATTCCAACACTTAGCTCATTTTAGCTGAATGAGACAGTTATAACTATCGTGGTCACTGGTAACATGACTACACACTCTCTCTCTCTCTCTCTCTCTCTCTCTCTCTCTCACTCTCTCTGTGAGAGCGAGCTATTACACCAAGAGAGATATGAGTAGTACTACAGTAAAAGAAACAGTATGCGAGTGGACAACTTAACCATTAAGTGACTTATTGTGTGTGTTTGTGTGTGTGTGTGTGTGTGTGTGTGTGTGACTGTCGGTCTGTCTGTCTTCTAGGCTTGTGGCCACATGCTTGCCCTGTGTGTCTTGAAGCTATTTTAAACCTGTTTGGCTTGGCAGGGGCCTGAGAAGACCAATGACCACGGTCACCTTGTCACATTGTGTGTGTGTGTGTTTGTGTGTGTGTGTGTGTGCACGGCTCTGACCCAGTGAAATGAAATCTGGCCCAGAGAAGCCATTATCATCCTGTGACAGATAGTTACACCGGATGTGTGCAATCAAGAGAAAGAGTGAGGTGAGATGAGGAGAGAGAGAGAAGGAATGCAGGGACACCAAACAAAACAGCGGAGCTGCACATGTGCGCACGGTGGGGTCTGAACCAGGAATGCATCACACAGTCCCTCGGGGAGCCCTGCCCCCACCTTGAGAACTAGTACACAGAGAGATAGGCTAGCGTGAGGTGTCTAGCATAGGGATGATTTCATAAATGTTTAAAACCTCCCATTTTGGGCAGGGGGTTTATATGTAGTGGAAGTATGCATAGAATGTGTGTTTGTGTGCCTCCAATCGCCATGAAAAAGTTTTATGTGCACACAGGCATGCAACCCCCTAGAATCCCCATGTGCTTGAGCGTGGTCCCTCTTTTGCATTGCTCCCCATCGACTGACATTAGCTGTGTTCTGTCAATAAGTCAGATTACAACTTCAAACACAGCCGCCTCTCAATAAACCGCCATTCTTGTCCTCAGATGACGCTTTAAAAGTGAAAGCGATTTGACGCTCCAGTTAATGCCATTAGCGCATTTGTGATTGATGACTAATGTGATTGAAGTTGCAAGCGTCTGACGGATCTTTTGCATTAGAGCCTTAAAATAGCTTTAAATATTAGGAGGGTTGAAAATAAAGTATCTTCTATTCCCCTTATGCCATGGGCCTGTCTTGAAAGAGGTGCTTAATATCAATCAGACTAATCTAGTCCCTAAATAAATAAATGAATAAAAATATCAGTACAAATAAATATATAACAACCGTATCACTATAAACCTTCTCCATGTTATTTTTATGAAATTAATGTTCTGCTGAAATGAGAAAAGGGCAGAGCAGTGTGGTGAAACATAGATGGAGCAAGAGAAAGCCTGAACAAAAAACAACTGCTGTAGGTAAACATTTACTGGATTGTAGAATAGTAATCATTTGAAAGTTTGGAATCTGCAAGAATGGATCGATATAGCAAAAGAAGGAGCAAGAAAAGCGTCTCACTGAAAAGCTCGAAAAATATTACCAATGTACCAATTAAAGGTCACCTTATAGTTTTTCTTTTGTCACATTCAAAGAGAGACAGAAACTCATTTCATGCACAGCCATACCTGGCCAGTTCTCTTGCAAATTAAAATGCAAACAAGGCCAATTCAATGATCAATCATTAAAAGGATGATAATAATAAGAATACCTACTACCTACGCATGCGTCAAAACGTCACACCTAACCAGTGCTAACCCTCCATCGAGTATTTAAATCAAACAGTTTATTTTGTTTATTACAGAGATACAAACAGTATAGGAAAATATATATACTATATATATTATATACTGTATATATCGATTTAAAAATGTATGTTCACTAAACTGCATGCTAGATTCTTGGATCAAACGGTTTCTTCTTCAGGCTGTGACCTGCGGACATATGGTGGGGGCGGAGTGATGCTATTCCTTTTTCCAGGCCACATTATTTGATTTACATGACAATGTGACATTTCAGAGTCTCTTTTTTCATCCTGATAGTCAGTGTGTGCTGCAGTGTCTGACCAAGCCAGCTGAATATGCAGCAACACACACACACACATGCGCGCGGACATACAGTAAAAGAGGGTGGAAAGAAATGCAATGTACAAATGTTTATCTTCACGCTTTTTCAATATCTACGGTCACGCCAATAAACATGTTGAATTGCAACCAAAAAAAAGAGGCATGTGGAGGCGAGATGGTTGGAGGAGGGAGGTGAAGGAGAGACAGGCTGGGAGGAGGCGGGAGGTGGGGAAGGGAGGAGGGCATTTGTGAAGGTCAGTTTCTCCACTAAGTGTGTCGCTGGCTGTGTGTGCACAAGTCAGGCCGCTTTCTCATATTGTGGGTGTTTCTGAGAATACAGGGATTTGTGTGTAGCGGCCATTTTGCACTGTTACATGGCTACACTATAACGCAATGGCATATATTTGTCATGTTGGCAGGTTGTGTGTCTGTGCTTGTGTTTGTATGTGTGGATGAAGGCACATGTGTGTCTTTTAATAGTTTTAGCTGCAAGGAGAAGTGGTATGTTGGTAGACTGGCAACTGTTTGTTTAAGAGAAACTTGAGAAGCTGTGAAGTTACAGTTACAATGTAGTACAATGTGTGTGCATGTGTGTGTGTGTGTGGGAGAGAGCTACATTCTTTTTGAATGCTAACCAAGTCTAGGCTCCTCCACCCACATTGTGTGTTTGAAAACATCATAGATATCTGTGTTTATCCAAGTGTGTATGCAATTATACACCAAACAGAGAATGTACAGTAGGTTTGTGTGTTTGTGTTTCTCTTTTTGTGTATGAAACTGAATAGATACAAGTGTTTCATTGTCCCCTTGATGACGCACCAAAGCACCCCAGGTTCATGTTTGAGTGTGTGCATTCCCACATGTTTTTACAGTCCAGCCATGGGGGACTTCTGACACTCCAATTTAGTTCAGAACGTGGTTGATTGTTTTTTTACTACGCACACGCACACACACGCACACTATCATCTCACACACAGGAGTTGGGGAAATTCTCAGTTGGATTTGAGTGAGAGCAATAAACACACTTTGTGTCAATCAAACTAAAAAGAAGCAACCAAATATCCATATCGTTTTTCCCCAAGCCCAAAGGGGTCCTTTGGGAAAATCCTTCAGTAGTTGCTTGGTTTCCATGGCTTGGATGGAATGTGAGAAGAGCTGCATCCAGTCTATTCTTTGTTGTGTTTGTTGCCCTGGCTTTATCTATTCCCTGAATGAGGTGAGACAATTGCTGAAGCATCTCAGTCAACCTACCTAATGATACATTTCTCTAATTATCCTCTGTGGAAGGACAGTTAGACGCCATATGCATTACAGATACGGAACCATATTTACTGGCTGATGTTGTTGCAGCTCTACGTCCGATGAACCAAACTTGTGCATTGTGTGATTAATAGCTTTTTGTTTTTTTTGTGTCAGATGTGTGATATTGCCTGCCTTGGTTTATGTCTATGACCTTGTATCTCAATAGAAGTTATCATTCACAGTTTTCATTCCTGCCAGATGAAAACACCATAACCCCAAACTGGTGTTTTTTTATGCCTGGCAAGGACTGAGGCAAAAAAAGACAAAAAAATGATTCAATCAATCATGGTTGGATGGATGGATAAATAACATGATCAATACATACTGTAGTGTCTCTACTTGAACCAAACCTCACATGTAGGGCTATTAATCATCTTTGATAGTTGTTTTGCCATTATGTTCCTTTTAAAATAGCAACAACTACATTTTATGTATTGTTTTTATCGACTCCATCTTTCCATTCATTCAATTATACCAACAGAGGAGAAAAGGAACAGGTGGTCGTTTCCTTCCCTTCTCTGAATTCACTGAAACTGAATGAGAAGGACACCAAAGACTGGATCAATGTTTTCTTGGAAGATGGCTGAACATTGTTTAGTGAGTAAAGGGCAAAGGGAGAGCAAATCAGATGTGAGAGAGGGCGGGGACCAGCCATTCTACAGATATAGAATGAGTGAGTGAGTGAAGTGAGGAGAAAGGAAAACAGAAGTAAAAAAGAAATGTAAAAAACAAAGCAATACTCAATGGAGAGAAAACTGCTGTAGTGTTTTACTAATGATTTTATTGACCCTACATTCACTTGGTTGAGTTATATTTCAATTAACACATTCTGATATCTGATATCTGATTTGAGATTTTACATTGAAGGACTGTGTGTGTTCGTGACCAAGTGTGTTCTGAGAGTGTGTCTGTGTGTGTGTGTGTGTGGGCCGGAAAATGAAAATTGTGCATAGATAAATGAAGGTCATGGAGATTAAATTTAAATTATTAGTGAAGTAGAAACAAGGGCAGAGTGAAAGATAGAGCGGGAGAGAGACACGGGAGGAAGGAGGAGATATGGGCGGCCCTTAATCCTAAACCTGCCTATCAGATAGAAGGAGGGTGGGGCCAGGAAGCCAGGAAGGAAGGAGAGGACTACAGAGAGACACAGAGGGAGGAGAGGGGCTGTGTGAGAGAAGGAGAGAAAGGCAGCGAGGTAGAGAGAAGGAGAGAGATGCAGTACTCTGTGTCTGCGTCTGAGAGCTCGTCTGTAGAAGGGCAGCCCATTGCCTGGCGGGGACCATGCGATCACACATGGGGAACAGCACACAGACTGCAGATCTACCACATGTAGATAGAATATATGACCTCAAGTGAGAGGCAGCAAAGTCTAGGGACACCAGTCTGGACCGAGAAATCCCTTTTATCCACGCTGGGAACCACAACTGGACCGCACACTGGACCACACAGTCTGAGGATCCTTCCAGTGTCTGGAAGTTTTTTTTGTTTGTTTTTTTGGTACTTATTATTGTACCATACATTTTGTTGAAGGAAAGAACCTACATTGAGTGTACAGTACGGAATCCTGTACTAGAATTCCAACAGGTGCCTGTCTGGTATTATCACCTCTAAACAAAACTGCCAGTACTGAAACTGTGGACACGGTGAAGATTGTTGGCACTGGAATAACTGGTCCCGAACTACATTGTGTACCTGGGTTGTGGACCTGTACTAACCTTGGACCCAGCCGTCCCAGAATCCGCCCGGGGACCAGCAGACTCATTCATCATGTCTCAGGCCGGGGGACGGGTCCACAACAAAAAAGCTGGCATTCGGGCGGCGGTGATCCTGATCGGACTGCTCCACAAGTCCCGCAAAGCCAAGGAGAGGGAGAGAGAGAGGGAGAGAGAGGCGGAGGATGAACGGTGGGTGAAGTTTTTCCGTCCGTCTGGGTCAGGGCTCTGACTGGTACAGAGACAGACAGCCAGACAGACCCTGCACTGCAGTGCTTAGCCAGGTCTGCCAACTGAACTTTATTGGCCATTCTTGGTAATGTTACCCTATTGTGTGCTTTATGGTTGAGAGGGCAGACTGCATTTCTAATACTTAGTCATTTTTGTACCTGTTTGCGTGTGTGTGTTTTTGACAGCACTGTATCTAGGTCAGTGAAAATGACCAACCTAGGTGAGAACAAGATAAATTGAAGAGTTTAAGGTTAGGCTCTCAAAGAATGGGAAAGAGAAAAGCAACAGTGGCGGTGGAGAGGATGCAGGGAGAAAATGACCCAGAAAGTAGAAGGCAGAACAAACTGGAGAGAAATAGCTTTGTTTCTCGGTGTGCTGGGCATTCTGCTAGCTTTCACACTCACTTCAGTCTGTGAGTCCATGTCCTGTACATCCAGTGCTAATCACACTGTTCTGTACACACAGACAGTCGGAAGTTAAACAACTGCTTTGTCGAAAGGACAAATTATTTCACCCTCATGTTGGAATTCACATGCTGCAGTTTTCAGATATATCACCTAAAGTATACCTAAAGTTAATTCTCACAATGTTCTCCAAATACAGTTTTATTGATGTAGAAAAAGTCCTTCATATTTGACATTTAATTGCTACTTAACCTTCAAAGCTACTTATATGCAAGTCACTGAGCTGCAAAATTAATGGTCCTTTTTATTACCTATACTATAATACACCAAATTAAGCGTAGTTGATCGATGAAAGCATATAACTTGGTTAGTGTAAATCAATGACTGGATTATATATTAACAACAAAGTGAAATTGGACACCACAGCTTCAAAAAACATAAACATTGACTGCGTACTTTTCCTCGTGCAGGACAGGCAAACCAAGGAGTTGGCTTTCCCCACGTGCTTGTGCACATCTAGATTTTTACTCCTTAATACACCCTTAGACGAGTGCATTGAACCCACGTGAATGTGCCACCTGGTAACAGCATTGTGCAGGGTTGGCAAGACAGGGAATACCAAAACCCAGATTCCCCCCACCCCCACCCTCACACACGCACACACACACATGCACTTCTCTCACTTACTGGTGTGGTGTTTGTGCCCAGCTAGCCATTAACGGCCAAGCGTGTACAGCTAATTTTGGGTCAGCACAGTGGTTTATAACCTCCATGAGGAGACTGTCTAGGCAGACAGACTGGCTCTAGCTGTGCTCTGTTATTTACATCATTGTGTACTGGGATTGGGGCGAAGGGGGCGCAACAAAATGATGATGTAATCGAAGTACAGAACAGAAGTGAATGAGCATTATACTCTGTTTTAATACGTAATGTACTAATACTTAAGCCGCACTGAAGTGTTATTAAGTAAAAAGCAATGAAAAATTATTCTGACCTGTTTGTTTGTGTGTGTGACTGTGTGTTGCCTGTGAGTGTGAATATTAATATTCACACACACGCACACAGAGGTATGCTATACTGTAGCCTTGGGTAATATCACAACGTGTTCTTAAAACCAGTACAGTAATCTCTGGAAAGCAGAAATAGCCCGAGGACCTATAGTGTGTCACTGTACACTATTAACACAGTGTTTTGCCAAAAAGTGGTTGTGGGAGATATTTCACTCCTGCTTGTCACAGCTTTGAAGGTCCCTTATTGGGAAATCAATGTTTTCCAGTTGGGTGTTCAGTATTATCTACAGGGACCTAAAGGTGCTGGACAAATGACATTTAGCCAGAATTCCTCACCATGCGAAGCAAGCCGGTCAGATTTAACCCCATGTGTGACATCAATTCTAGATTACAACTAAACGTCTTTGACCTGTCCGGTCACTCCCAGTCAGATAGCCAATCAAGTCAGGGCCTGTTAAGCTTGAAGGGAGAAAAATTCTCCCCTAAACGATTGCTGAACACAGAAGGATATGGAGCTTTACTCCATCCATTGTAGTACAGGATAGCTCATCTGCACTAAGCAACTATTATGGTAGACTATAGTATTTAGTTCTAGTGGGGAAGGCTGTTCAGTACAAGATAGAACTAAAAGAGTGTTTTTTTGTTGTTGTTTTTCTACCCTGGAAGAACCTATGCATGATGTGACATCTCCAGCATCCATCCTTGATTACCCACTGGGTAAGCACAGCAGGAATACAACACGAGCGCACACATGCACACACGGATTACGTCTGTTTCGTCCGTCTTTTTCCTCGTTCTGTTTTCGCCTTTCTCGCCCTGCTGAGTCGTAATGTATGTTTGCCCTCCATTAATTCTAACAGCATGAGGTCTGCTGCCTGCCACTCGACTCAATATGTAGATTCACCTCCATTTATCCCCATCATGTCATCCCATCAGCAGCTGCAGATGTGGCTGTTTGTATTTTTTGTTGGATGGAGTCAGGTGGGGGATGCATGCATATGCAGTATGTGCATGTGTGAACACACATGAGCGTGTTCATTTGTGTGGCCGTGTGATTGCAAATCTACATGTTTATGTATTAACACTAATGCTTTCACCACTGCTACTTAAGTAATAGTTAAGGATATGGGAGGGCAGATTTAGAGGACTTGCATATGTTTGAATGCTTAAATCTGACTAAATGTGTGCGCTGGATGAATGAAACATTTCTTGGGAATTTGTGAGAGAATTAGACAGCTGTATACTCCTTGGTATTAAGAACGTAATGGCCCTTTTCGTGTTAGTCCTTGACATGAGGAACCTGCGTCTGGAGGGCGGTATGTGCTCAGAGAATAGTGGGCACGGTTGATGGTGTACTGCTCTAATACTTGGGAGATGTTTTTTATTATCTGCATCCGCATTACCTTTCCTCCCATTCTTGTTACGTTTTCCAGTTTGCTCTTCTTCTGGACCTAGAACCCCCCCCCCCCCAACACTAGATGGAAAAAGTTTCCCATGCTCTGTAATACAGTTCATGATAACCGTTTCACTTCTCACTCACTCACGGTATGTACAGAATCTCCAGACTCTGCATATAGAGATATATAGAGTGTATGAGTGAGACGTGATTAAAACCTTCCTATGAAACAGAGCAGTTGCTGTGCTTTGGTGTATCCTTCATGTGTATTGGCATTAGGTCAGTTTGGAGTCAGTAATGGTGCCAAGATATGATATGAGGAAGACTCGAGCACCCTGCTGACGTTAGCGACCTGGTCTTGAACTTGTGTCGTTCAGAAGGTGCTCTGGCATAAAGATACATTTGCAAAGTGGCCTTTTCCCCAAACGTAATAATCATTTTCTTTGTTTTTGACATTTAAAATGATTGAATTTTGTGTACACCAATCATGAGAGCGTTCCACCTCAGTAGTAGTTAAAAGGTCAACAAGGGCTAGCCAGGGAAGACCTACTATGCTGCACCTTTTAAGAGGTGTGTGTGCAAAGATACATGTTTGTTATGTTTGCACTGATCTACAGTACAACAAAGCTGTGAGGGGGTTGAGTTTACCATTTGAACATGTTCTATGTGAATCTTAAACTTGAGATCACATTTGATTACATGTACATGTACTTTATAACCACTAAAATAATAGGGTATATACTGTAGGGTATTACATTTCCAAGAAGCTTATTTTACGAGCTGCTGTTCAGGAAAGTTTCCATTTAGAAGATCATATAAGTCAGACTAAATTTAACCTTTGAGGAGACACTTCATCTTCTCTCCTCCGAGCTCCTGAATAAAACAATTGCTTGGAGGCCTGATTTATGACACGCTCAACCTGAACACGAGAATAGGACAAAGTGTTAAAAATGAACTTCCAATTTCTTTTGTTTGCTTGTCAGTGTCAGCTTTTGTTTGTGCTGTCTTGTGTGACAAACTCTTAAAGGAGAGTAACTAAACCGGTATTCACACTAATCGACCCACAAGCTAACCCACAAGCCTGCGGTTGATGTGAAAATGCTTCAAATGGATTTAGCCTGCCAAGGAGAAGCAACCTCAGTCGCCTAGTGCGAACACTGAGAGATGTGGACGATCACACACACAAGTTACTTCAGGGACTTACAAGTGGTGAGAACACTTTACATGCCACTATTCTCTCAAGCTCACAGTACAATCATTTATTTAGAGTGGTGGATTGTGGTATACTAGTCCCTGATGTTGATGGCCCATTCCAGTACCAGACACCCAGGACAGACACAGTTAACTAACTTCAGTGACACGAGCAGTCTTCTGTCCCCTGTCTCTGTCTCAAACACACACACACAAACACACATAGTTTATAATTCACTGAGTCACTCCTCCATTCTGCCTGACGTTAGATACTCCTCTTGTCTTTCTCCTTCTCTGCAAGCACAATTGGGATTAACAGCTGTGAAGGATTCACACACACACACCTTAGTGTTAATGTAGACAAACTAATCTGACTGCTTGCTTGCTTTCCCAAATGTGTTTATGAAAGTTAGGTTCAGTAATATTGTGCGTGTGCGTGTGTGTGTGTGTGTGCGCGCGTGTGTGCGTGTGAGTGACAGTGAGCCATGTCTTGGGCTGTAATGGCTGAGATGGCGTTGTCTCTCTAACAAGTATCTGGAGACCCACTCAAGACAGCCCTATTTACCCAGCTCTACACAGGGGATTGAGGGTGCTATTTTTAGTGAGATTCATTTAGTCCCCCCCCTCAACTCACTCACTCCCTTTCTCTCTCTACCTGACATCCATCCATTCACTCTCTCTCTCTCTCTCTCTCTCTCTCTCTCTCTTTCTCTGGCCCTGTCATTATCTCTGTTTTCTAAGTGCTAAATCAAGCCATAGTGTGGCTGCTGCTAGTTAATGTGAAGCTTCTTGAACCGTTCACAAGCAAAACAGTGGTTGGCGGTGTTCAATTCTTCTCACGTGGGTTTAACTAAGTCAAGATCAGTGCTCAAACACTGTGCCCTAACAACAAACATAACAGTCACACATAGTTGTGTGTCCGGTTTGGTTCGACAGGCATATCAGTGTCTGGAGAACAGACACTGATCTGTAAAATACAACTACAAATTCATCTTACTGTATTAAAAACCAACCATTATTAATAAGTACATATTCATATTTATGTATAGTAACTGCAGTAGGCTATTGCGCCAGATATGAACCTGCAGTGCTGTTTGACAAGTCGGCTAGCCACTTGGTCTATTTTTAAGTGCTCGACATTTTGGAAAAAATAATTGCTTTTTGTGTACATTCACAGCTACAGAACGTGTGGTCAATATGTGTAGGTGAGATCTTCCTATAGTGTAATTATGCTTGTCTATTTAGTACAAGCAGAAAGGGAAATTGTGTTTCTGTTCCACTGACACTCACCCACACACATACACACAGACACACACGAACACACACACACACACACAGGGTCCAGCGTGTATACCAGCGTGTTGGATGTGTGCCCAGCCCAAAGCAGGCAGGACCTTGACCAGTGTCATTTCACACCAGACCCTGAACACCTGCACTCATTACACATATTTTAGGAGAGGAGGGGGGGTGGAGAGGCAGTAAGTGGAAAGGAGGGTGTCAGCTAAGGACATAGGCACAAAAGACTGCATGAGAAATAATAGAGGAATATGTGGGCGGGGGCAAAAAGTGTCCATTAGTACTAGTTAGTTTGATTGATTGATTCATACCTTGGTAGGCAGGACTACACAGACCCAGTTAATGCAGTTTTGTAAGTCCCAACTAGTGATTCACGTGTGCACTTGGTAGAAAGCCTTGTTAATAAACAGAGATGACAGGTGACATATCTTATGTAAGAGAAGAAAGGTGCAGTGCAGCAAATGCTTGGGGGATGAATCCCACTCATTCTTCCTCAGATGGGGTAATAATTCCTTATTATTATTATTTTTATTGTATATAATTTCAAACACACTGAGAATTAGAATGCAGAGTGAAATGTTATCCACTTGTTTTCAATAGTCACAAACACTTGGACTTAACCCACATCAACACATGTACAGAAGTAACTTGTAGTCCTTATTGGTGAGCCTTAATAGTGTTTTTAGATGTCAGAGTATTAATGGTAAAGCACATGTTTAAGTCTTAAAGTTTTAAAATAAACAGCATACTGTAAACACTGATTCTAGTCAGCATTCTAGACAGTTTCTATACAGCATTTAAGCCAGTGTAGGTGGTGGTCTTTACAACAAACTCAATATTATAGCGAGAAAGAGAAAGTTGAAAATATTGCCAATCAAAGAATGTTTTAGCATTATTTCAGGAGGATACGGACATACTCTTTGATCTTAAACACAGCCATTGGGAACGCTACGTAGGCATTGGAGCACTTCTCACTGCTTTCAAAGGAAGCTTTCCTCTGATGGTTGATTAAGCAAAAATAGTTGTTAACAGATGATGTTTTCTGTGTAGTCTTTCTCAGTCCAGTCTAATGGAGAGGGTGTTGTGGTCCGATGGCTCTTACTCTCTACTAGCTGTCATGTTTTGTCCTGTGCTCTGCAGTCTATGCTTTTGTTCCCTGCCTGCCGACCTCTCCAATTACTCCTGCATTAAGTCCATTAGCGAAACCATGAGTTGTATTAATCTCCCAGTCGGCACAAGGATCGGGGTCCTTATTGAATTTCGTGGAAGTAACAGAAATGATGTGCCAAGTTGGAGCATACAATTATTCCCTGGGATGCGGTGGAACACTTACATTGCGACCCCTGCCATCCCATCTCTCCTGACTGTCTCACACCGTTTGCTCTTGCCTTGACCCCATGTTTTTCCTCAGTATCTATTTTTAGTTTATGATCCGGTCCATTTTTTCCCAATTTTTTCCCATCCTCTCTGCAACCTCCCTATAATTTTGTTGTTATTTTGGTTGTTGTTTCCATTTAACTCTTTCTCTCTCTCTCGGTGTGCCTGAAATTCTAATGTCATCCCTGGGGTGTAATCCATAATGCACAAATATGTCTTACCAGAGCTCTTTAATGTGTACAAGCACGTACACACACACACACACACATTACTCCCCCCTCATTAGACAGATGTGATTACTGAGGAATCAGCAGCATAATTAGCAGGAGCAGGATTACAGACAAGCTGTACAGAAGACGTCGTCGTGCATTGTGCACAAAGGAAGGATTTAGATCAAGAACATGATGTGTCGTGTTTTATCCCAGGGGGTTTCACAAGCCATTAATCTCAGCTCCAGGTAATATGGCAGAATGTACGGATAACCTCATTCTATGGGTATGCACACTTTTGGCTGATATCGGCCCATTCATGCACATATAAAGCTTTGCATTGTAAACAGGAAGCTCAGTTAAGATACTCCGACGAGGGATTTCATTTGAATTGATCATGTTGAAAGATTTGAAGAGGTATTTGTTATCTCAACATGGGATGATGTAAGGGTTAGGCCTATTCAAATACTCATCTGTGAGAAGTTACAATGACTAAATCTCACAGACTGTGAGTACAACTGTTATTTGGCCTAGTTAAATAGTCAACTCCTAACAAGGAAGGCAAACCAATAACAGAGAGTCAAATAAAAAGCTGAGACAAAACAGTCGAATAAAGGAATAACCGCAGAGGTTTAACCTAGAAGCAACCGTTAAAACCCATTCATTTTATTTATAATAATAATAGAATAACAACTGTTTAGACACCAGAAGCAATGTGTAGTCTGTATCTTTAAAAAGAGTTGAATGCCTTGACGCAGCCGCCGACTGTTGGGACATCTAGGACTGTGTAGAACAGCATCATGGCTGCCAAGCAAGGCGGCACCTAGTCATGGCGTAAACAAACGCACACCCTGCATACACACGCACAGCAGCAGTAGCCTGGTCGAGAGAGGACCGCATGCACCCGCCTGTTGTAAACGGAGGGTATTAACACACAACGACGGCTACACGTGAGCAGAACAAAGCCAAACAGCGTGTCAGGAGAGCAATGTAGAGCATGGCAGCGGGAAGAAAAGCCTGCTGACGGTGCCAACACTGATAGTGTTGGTGCCCACTATCTGAGGGCTTATTGGCTGAGGTTCATGGCACTGCGTGACACATGGCGTGAGGGTGTGTGTGTGTGTGTGTGTGTGTGTGTCGATATGTGACTGTGTTATACAGTACGAGGTGTTCTCACTAATTCAGTTAAAGTGAGTCAGTACATTGTCTGATTCTGTTTACTGCCTGTGATTGGCTGCTCTTAAATGCCTGTTTGTCATTCTTTGTGCTGTTTTACTGTGTCATGCTGCGGTTCCCTCTACCCACCCCCCTCCCCTGCAGCATTCACCCCATCTCTCCTCCCCGCTCCCCTGTTCCCTCACTCCAGCCTTCCTGTCTTCCTATCTGTCATTTATAGCTTATAGCAGGTGCTTTTTTTATTCAGAACTGTCCGAAGGTGTTTACATGGACAAGACCTTCGGACAGTTCTGGACAGTTCTGGGTGTTCTGGACACACACACACACACACACACACACTTTCATCCAACCTGTCATCTTTTCTCCTTGAGCTCTCTCTATTCATTCCCCCTTACTTAACTCTCTCGCTTGCGCCGTGCCTCCTCTCCACCTGGTACATTGTTCAGTTCTGGCATTCTGTCCATCCATCCCGTCGCTCCCTGGGTGGGAGCCAGTTGCCATGACGTCACTGTTGCATCGTCACAGAGACAGTCAGCAAGGACAGCAGAGAGAGAGAGAGAGAGAGAGAGAGAGAGAGAGAGAGAGAGAGAGAGAGAGAGAGAGAGAGAGAGAGAGA
>JAODLI010019247.1:9824-22609 GCA_027575585.1 Percopsis omiscomaycus
AGAGAGAGAGAGAGAGAGGTTAAAGCCAAAGTCAATTGAACAACTAATGTGAATCGATTTGTTGCCTCTGCCTTTGCTCTTTGGGGAGCGAGTGACATTTTAAAGGCATATTTTCTTATTGGCCGGGGAGGGAGGATAGGGGGCTCTTTGCCTGGCAACCCAACCCACTGACAGCCCACTGACAGCTAGACCAAATACTCTGAAAATGAGAAATACTGCAAATGGCCAGTGTGTACGTGTGCCGGCTAGGGGACATTCTGTTTGTTAACGAACGTTTGTATGTGTGTATACGGTATCTATTTATATGTTGAGCCTGCTTGTGCACGTGGATACATGCATGTTGCATGTATATACTGCAGGTTTGGGCATATTGTGTATAAATGTGTATACAATGTGTGTAAAAGTGCATCTGTGTGTGTTTAATTTCAACCCTGACACACAGGTTATATGTGTGAATGTTCTATGAGAATACTTCATGGAAAAGAGTGAGCATTAAATCCGGTGGCTATGCCCGGCCAGCCTGGAGCTAGTCCAGTCTGATGGGCCAGCATTAATAATTAAACACAGTTTTACTGTGTGGATCTCTGCAGCGTTTGTTCTGAGCCCATCTCTTCAAGGGCAGATGCGAGACAATCCAACAGTGAAATGTTTGAAAACATAACTCATACGCTCGCTGTGTGTGTCTGTGTGGGATCCAGGTTTGACTTGGTTGAGCAGTCAGTCAACGCATCCGCTCAGATTGTTTTAGAGGAAAACAGCATTTTCGCTTATCCGCTTTGAGATTTTGTCATTCAGGGTATTGGTTTGGCTGCTCCTCTATGACAGTGCTTTCTCAACATCACAAGGTTGCGTTTAGGTAGGTTTAAAATGTTCAAAGAGATCTGCTGAGCCACCTTGTCAATATTTAGGACATTCAAATATTCTAGGAATTCGTAAAAATCCTACAGACCTCCTTAACCCCTCAAAAAGCAGGGCGCCAAAAGAAGTAATTGAAAAAGCAGGTCTTACCAGACCTTAGCTGATCTCTCAGCAGTGCTTGGGTTGAATCCAGTAAGTGTGATAATCTCCTTTGCACGGTAGGCTATAAATGTATAATCCCAAGGAAAATCTTCCAAACATCTAGTTGGGCTGAATGGACAAAGTTCCACACTTGACAATGACTCTCACGCACAAATCAGCCAGTGTGACAAACTCGCAACCAATTCGGCCAGTAAATAGTGCAGAACAATAATCCTATTTTCTACTGAGAAAAATATAATTTTTCAGCACTAAAAAGCATTAAAGTCAATGTCCACACACACAGGTGTGTTTAGTTAATGTGGCTGTTTATTAAACCTCCTCTCCGGACTGTGTGGACATTAGGTTCAGTAAACCAGTGGTTCTCAACTGGTCTAACCTCAGGACCCACATTTGTCCTTGGTCATTAAGTCATGACCCAAAATGTAATTTCCGAACCATTATTATTTATTTCATAAAACAATTTCTGCAGTAATCCACAATGTCTATATGCACTTTTCAAAACACCCGAAGTACACGTCCGTGACCCACTTTTGGGTCGGGACCCACAAGTTGAGAAACACTGCATTAGATGGAACATATTAGTGAACTTTTTAACCGAAAATGTTTCCTCGAAAACGTTACATTCTTGAACTATATTTAAAGATGTTCACTGTGTTTAACAGGCATGACAGACCACAAACAATAGCTTTGTTTCGTCCCAATCATTTAAACTTTTCAGCCTCTCTGCTGTAAAAACAATTTGTCCGATTTTGCAGACCCGAAAGCATTTGTATGAAAATGAAATGGCCAACTTTATCGCCAATTTCTTTTTTTTTAATGTCCGATACATCGATGCATCCCAACATTAGAAATTGGGAAAGATTGTGAAATAGCGGAAAACTCCTCACAGAGCCTTTAATGCAGGCAGCACATTTGACATAGAGACTACTGATGTGCTTAACTTAATAAACATGCCCTGTCAGAAGCAAGTCCCAAGTCCACCATGTTTGGGGACACTGTTGGATCTTGCAAGAGGAAATGTCAGTACTCTCAGTGATGGAAAGACTGAACGCACACACACACACAACACACAAACCACAAGCTCCCCATTCTCGTGGTTGTCGGAGTGGGAAATTAAATTTTCTGATGAGAAAGTTTTTCCTGCGCACACCCACCCCTTCTCCTCCCATCCGTTCTTTAATTTATTCACTTATTTATGAACTATTAATTTATTTTCTGGGAGAGAAATTAGCGTCAGCGTGATGAAGTGATGCAGTGATCATCACCGAGGAACAGGCATGAGTCTCACACACGCACAGGGCAGACATGTCAACATGTTTGAGCGTGGGTGGCTGTACATGCTCGTATTACATTTCTCTATGGTTTTGATTGTGACATTCAAGCCTTAGCTCTCCCAGCAGACATCTGAAGACGCACAATTAAGAATGTGTAAATGTGTAAATGATGATAGCACCCATTTCCGCTTGAGAAATCGTGATCTACTGTAGCATTATCACTTATGTTTAATGTTTAATACATTTTTAGCATGCATTCTTATAACTGAATAAATACAAATAAGAGAAATGGCGGAGGGGTGGGGGCAGAAATATAAATGAATCTTCTTATATTAATAGGTCTATTAAGCAGTTGTCCATACACACAATGGTTCTTGAACTGTGTACTGACAGCTACAGATGTGGAAGCAGCTGTGCTAATGCTTACCTTATCGGTAAACATCAGCCAGGGGACCCATATAAAATACCTAAAACAATCTGAATCTCCATCTTGGCGCTGCAGTTGTAAAAGGGTTGGATTAGAATACATTTTCAGTAGGAGTGGTGGGGGCCAGTGTGCGAAATACCTGAAGGCAATCGGGGGGGGGGTCCCTCTTAGTGCTCCAGTGTTATGCTGAAGTCTTACGCATACCCAATAAGCAATATTACAAGATTTCATGGATGCAAGCCCAGGCAATCAACCAGTCTATACACGCTTTGCACACACATCACTAATATCGTTAGCAATGAGGCCAGTCACACAACTACACAACCACGGGTCAACTATGCCCTGCAACGGTATCCATGCACAGCACACTCATTTAACCCTACACACACTCAAGCCTTTCTACACATTTACTTTTGTCGACATCAAGCCAAGGGTTACGGTCTTTCCATTCACCCACCTGCTTTGTTGTTCAACCAGCGGGCCGATCACTTAGGCTAGCAGCTGCCACACCATCGGCTTACAGCCTCAACTTGACCTCGGGGGGAGTGCCTGGGTGCGAGAGGAGCTCCCAACTCGCCTGTGCATTCGCTAGCCATGCTAGCTGCAGAGGCACCGGCTCCGGGTGTCTCCGCTACGTTTTCGCAGTTATTATTCAGCTTTTTAGAGGTTATTTATGAACTTTGCTTTCTCTTTGACATGTTTACACTGGGAGGAAACTGTAAAAAATTATGTCCTTGTTTGGGAGGTGCATAGGCGCCAAGTGCGCAAATATGGCACCTATAATAAACCTCCATGATACGCGTGCATATATTTAGTTTTGTGATTAAAAAGATTAAGGACAGTAGTCATTAGTTCAATTATTCACAAAATAGGCTAACATAACATATACAAAAGTGGCGTGTGTGATTTTGGATAGGTATGTGCCTAGTGCACCTTCACCTAAAGCCCGGAAACGACCACAAACCACCTGCTAAGAGGTGGTCTAACCAGGCAGAGACACTAGCACAATATTTGGTTTTATTTTACACCAAACTAGCACTGCGCTACCTGACTTTGACCGACACACCCTCTACTGAGCCCCCACGCCCATTTTGGCACAAGTGATGTCATGGTGCGGCAGAAAATTAGCAAACGCTCCGAGGCGAGAGAAAAACCACCTTGCGCCCAACGTCATTACGTCTGCTACCGCCGGCCTTGCGGCCCATCGGGAAACTAGAGCCCTATATATTTGACAGCATTGCTAAATATAACTAAATATGCATCCACACTGACCCCCCTTCAGCAAACCAACTGAATCATCCAGCGTCTCATTGCTCGCATGCTCCGCACAAATCTCACGTGCTTTGCCTCAAATTCCCACGCTCAAGCTATCCCAGCATGCAATCTTCCCAGTCAGTCAGTCAGTCAATTAGGCGGACAGTCTATTGGGTGGCCTATGTAGGCGTTTATAAACCAACATAGACAGGTCACGGGCCCCCATGGGGTCCGAATTACACCCGTGCCGCCTCATTAGAAGGTTAAGTGAGTGGCACACGTGGGCGGCCAATAAGCACGTGTCTTTTTGTCTGCATGAGTGCGAGTGGGCAGAGCTACAAGATGAGTGACAGTGGTGTGGGCGGTGGGTTGCGTTTTCGATGGCCGGGGAGTACCCGCAGGAGTGCGTCAAGCCACATGCACGGGTGTGTGTGTGTGTATGTTGGGGGTGGGGGGTTGACATGGAGTGCGCTGGAACCCCAGGGGAGGCGTCCACTGGGGTCTGCAGGGGTCTGATAGAGAGTCGCTCGTGGGTGGACAAGTAGCTTGTCACTTCCTGTTTATCTGGGACAAGAGGAGCCAATAGGGCACTTCCCGCCTCTACGAGGGGCTTGACGTTGATGGCCGACCGCCTTGCGGGACCCGACTGACGGCGCTGACAAGAGACCAGCTGCATTTGTCGCATGATTGCCTCTTTTTATTTAGAAGAATTCCTAGTTGAAATAGAAGTCATAGTTGAAATGGGGGGCTTATTTCAAATATAAAGCTACAGTCATGAAGTTGTATTGGTATTTATCACCGATTGATGAATAATCCGTTTTGAATTTACATTTGCAGTTCTGATTGTAATGTTTATATATTCTGATCACCAGGTGACAATTTACATATACAAATACAGTTTAAGCACCGCCATTGTCCCACGCTGAACATCCAAGGAAGGGTTGGAAGGGTTGGATTCCTCCCTCTGTGGTCCCTTCCCAAGGTATCTTCCATATTTTAACCCAAGCGGTTTTCTTTTCCTTGTCTGATGGGAGGAATAGGTGAAGGGGGTGTCGTTTGTTTCCATGTGAAATGTGGGCCTGTGCAGCCCATTGAGGCTGTAATGTGATTAAGGGCTATAGAAATAAACTTGACATCACACATGAGACAGTAAGGTTTGGAAGTCTCACTATTTACTGACGTATGGTGCACTAAACTGCAAAAGTTCCAGATTGTAGTTTTAATAAATTGAGAGGCAATGTTTTGTTTTGTTACTGATACAGTACATTGATTCACGATAATGCTTATTTTGATGTATATTTTCTCGGTTTGGGTCTGCCAATCTTCTGATACAATCCTTTGACACAAACCAGGTTTGTGCTAGACACAGCATTTTGAGGCTAAATTGAAACTCTTCCACTGGGTTTGCATTGTATTTATCCAAAATAATGTAATATACTGTATCTGAATATTAATAAAGCTTACCAGAGTTGAGGCATTGTTATATATAACAGATTACACATCCATGTTCTCTCTCCTGCCCATGTTAGCTAGCGGGGATTAAATGGCGATAGTTAGGATGAATACGAACTGATGCTTAACACACACACACTCACAACACAAACATACACATCTGTAAGCCCTTTCAGTCAGGCAGCTCAGACTGGACCTGTCTAAATGGACATGATTGACATTTCAGGCTAAATTAACTGCTGAAGAGCCTAGTGTGTGTGTTTGTGTGCGTGCACACACACGCCTGTTCATGTGTGTGTGAAGCTAAAGGGGCCACGAGCGATATTGATCCATTTGACCCCTTAAGGCCCCTGATCGCGTCACATGGGGGTGCAGGGGAAAACTAGAAGCAGTTTAATAGTTTCTCAAGTTTCTACAACGTGTCGACACACACAAGCACACAGGCATTTTTCCTGTGCGTGTGCATGCGTGCGTGTACATGTCTGCACTTGTGACAGGACCCTAATCCAACTCTGCAGATCGACGTTTTTGGAAAAGCTGCCCTTCTCCTCCCCTCAGAGAGAGTCTGGGTGTCAGGGCATTGTGGCCTGGAGATGCAGGGGATGACAGACTGGGGAGTCAGGTCTACATACTGGGTTTGGCCTCCGGCCCTCACGGTATGGATAAGAAAACGCTTGCTTTTGACCGATTATTTCAAGGTGGCTGGATTCATATATATGGACAAATGGATGGATGAAGGGGTTAGATGAGCACTTGGAACGATCTGCAGTACGCTAACACTTGTGATTTGGGGGCAGTGACTGAAGATTAGAATTATATCAAGATTTGGAGATAAACTTCTTGAAATGATTATTATATAGCTTGAGTTTGTGAGCTGTGATGTGCTTACAAAAGGAAGCCTTGATTAAGCCTTTATATGCAGCAATGAATCTAAAGTGGAAACATAAATAATTTGCTCATTGATAGAGGAATGACAAACACAGCACTACGTCTTTTAAAAAGGATAATCTCACCATAGAACAAGTACAACTTCTGAGACCCAGTGCCCGCATCCCAGTGGTCGAAGCGTGGCTTTCAGGCGCTTCATTTACGGAACTTTTCTCTCTCCTTTGTATAACACTGCAAAAATACAGCGAAAGAACCTTTAAAAAGAATCTAACACTCCGCTGTAAGAGACCGCTCAGCGTGTTGCAATATTCCTGGAAGCTAACCAACAATAGAGCACAATCAATGCTCCCACATCTGTCGCAGGGGTTAATCAATGACTATACAGTGACAGCCAATAGGCTGCGATTCCATATGCCTGGCAAAGAATAGAAAATCAGCGACTAATCAGAACTTGATAGAAACCACATGGGCTGCACAGAACAGATGCTGGGCACTGACTGCCACAGAATTAATGCATTATGTACATTATTGAGCTTCTAGGATGAATGCTAGGCTATTTGATTTGAGTATTGACCCGCTCAGGGTGGTGGACTGTACTCTAGGCACTGTCCCAGAAGAAGTTGGATTTATTAGTCCATTTATACAACTGGTACTGTAAGTGCACGTTATGGCTATGAAAAGTCGCTGTCTGCCAGACTTCCTGAGAAAAATGGCAGCAGATGCTCTCAAAATGTGAAGTATTTGGCTGTAGCAGAAGGCACTTTGTTCGCTGAAGGGCCGGACAGCGATACAAGAATGAGTGTCTGCCGGCAACAGTGAAGCATGGTGGAGGGTCCTTGCAAGTTTGGGGCTGCTTCTCTGCAAATTGAGTTGGGGATTTGGTCTTAATGGCAGATACTTATCATGCAATGCCATCAGGGAGGCATCTGATTGGCCCCAAGTTCATTCTGCAGCATGACCACGACCCCAAAGATACAGCCAAAGTCTTAAAGAACCATCAGCGTATCATCTATACATCATGGAGTCTGACTGGGATTACATGACGAGAGAAAAGCAACTGAGGCTGTCTAAATCCACAGATGTTTGGAACAACCTACCTACCCGAGTTCCTTAAAAAACAACAACAACTGTGTATCGAGATGCTATTTAAAAAAAGGCAAAGGGTGGTCACACCAAATATTGATTCAGATTTTTCTTCAGGGTTAGAGTTACGTGCGACCCAAATGCAGACACAGGCAGGCAGGCAGGCAGGCAGGCAGTGGGGTTAGGGAGTTTAAGGGTAAAAACTCAACTGAAACAGGGTAACAAAAAGGAACAGGCAAGGGCAAAAACTCAGGTAAAAAAAACTTACATCTCAGGTAAGTCCAGGAAACAGAAATATTCCAAGAAGGCAAGGACACTCGGTCATGGGTAGGGACAATGACATTTGCATACAAGGAACCAGCACAGAGACAGGGGAGAACACAGACTATATACACTGGGGATGATTGGGGAATGGGAAACAGGTGAGGGCGGTGATTGGGAAATGAGGGGAAGGACCATAAAAGGAGGCAGGGCGGAGTTAAGGAGGGGCCAGAAAGAACACAGGGGAACAAGGTAGGTAGACACACTAGGGAAACATGGAACTAGACACTGGGGCAGACAAGAGACAGACAAAAACAGGGAACAGGGTTGTGTTCACTCACTTTGCGTCTTTATAATTGATAAAAAACTATTTTTAACATATTTTTGAAAGCATTGTTACTTTACACATTTTTTTCACACCAATCCTTAACATTTCCATGCATTCCACACTCAACCCCTCAGCTAAGATTTCTAATAATGACTTCATAGCGTCAAAACACACCACACAAACACTGCTATCCCACACAAACATACGCTGACTTGCACTAAATAAGCTACTTGAGTGCATGGCTGTGAACTGTCCTTACTGCAGAGTGGAGCTATTAATGTCTTAATACAATCAAAAGCAAAATAAACATTATTATCCTGATCATTATAATTATCTTCTGCCCAGAGGCACCATCTGAATAATTCATAGAGTGCTTAATTAAATGGGTAGTGTAGTCTGTGTGTGTGTGTGTGTGTGTGTGTGTGTGCATGCCAATCGGCCAGAATCTCTGGGACAGTAACACTAAATGGAAGTAAATATTCAATCATTCCAGACGGGAATGAGACAAAGATAGGGTTGAGACAAACGCACGCACGCACGCACGCACGCACGCACGCACGCACGCGGAAACCCGACCGACCAACCACAATTCCTGCGGGAAAAAAGAAAGACAGGCAGCCGCTTAACGTCACCGAACCACAAGGCCTTATTCAAAATGCATCTTACACTTAACAGACAGTAATAATAACTAACCAGTCAGGGAACTCAACAGTTCCTATTCATGGGACCATCAAAGCCCCACACAGACTATGAACAGCTTTCCTCACGGAGCTGTGATACAGAGCTGTAATGCAGTCAATATAGAAGTCAAGGCCACACTAGTTAAATGGCGTGGGACCAGACAGTTATTACTGTGCCTCTCTAACGGTGATTACTGTTGAGAAATACTCTGACCTCCCCCGGCACTGTGACTGATATTACATTTGTAAAAGCCTAAATGGAGCAATGCTATGAAACAGCACACACACACACAAGACATTCGCACACAAAACAAGTCGCATAGGCAAACGGGCGTGAATACATGACGACACTTCGGTGAAATAAGCACAGGCGCGCACGCACCTGCCGCACGCACGCGCACACTGACATCCGGAGAAATGCACGTTCACAAATGTACCTGTGTGCACACGGCCAAGCGTCAAATACACACAACGCACCCTCACACATGTCAACGCCAAAAGCACGCCGTAAACATTTACGGGCTACACCTACCGGTATGTACAACCCACACAGACACAAAAGATATCTACGCGGACACAAACACGCAAAAAAATATACACACGCGGCATATTTGAAATGTGAGCAACTGTTAAATGCATCAAAGTCTCCCTTGAATATTCTCATAATCTCTCTCTCTCTCTCTCTCTCTCTCTCTCTCACACACCCTGGCATGCTGTCAGCACACACGTTTTTGCCGTCATCTTTTCGTCAGATATTTGACCTGGTGGTCCTATATACACAGTGGTTAGCACCCAGCTGCCAACAGACTATGGCTGCAGTGCTAATGTAACAGCCCATTCACTTTATAATACATTACTGCCAGGGCTAGCTTTTTTTATTAGCCTCTAATGACAGTGGGTAGGGTCCACTAAACAGCCTCTTAAACACACAGGCACACGCACACACACTAGCGTACACACTCAAACAGACAGACATACAGTAGATGAGGCGAGATAATATTTCTCTTTATGGATCCCCAAAGGGAAATTTTGTATCTTGGTCGAATAGACATTTGTGTGCACACATAAACACACACACATACACACATACACAGATGCAACTCCCATTGTTCCCAGCAGCTTATACTGGGAGCCGACAATAGCAGGAGGCAGATCCAAAAAGTAAATTAAACATTTGCACAATATTCTCAGCTAGCTCGGAAACGGAAATGAAAAATAAATTAAACATGCGCAAACATCCTCCAGGGTACAATGACAAAAACACACATGCACACAATAAAAAGGGATAGTTAAAACAGTGTGTATTCTGTACTCTACCCTGAGTGTCTTTTGATGCCTATAGTAAAACTACCATCACTATGTGCGGTGGAGTGATACCAGTGAGAATTATCACAACTCTGAATTAACATGTCAAATTAATCAGCATAGACATGGAATTATGTGGCATTAGGTCTTCAAGGATTATGTTAAAGTGCTTTGGGAACTGAAGACATTTTGTATTTGACCTGCCTACTTTCAATATAACTGTAAATCTCGGAACCCATGGGCAATCGGTCCGACACCGATTTACCTCTGGGGACAAGGGCCTATATATTGGGGGTTCCCGTGTAGACAGCGGAAAAGATATCCGGGCCATGACTCCCTCTTCCATACACCGGTCATTTTTTACAGTCCAATTAGCAACTTGAGACACAAGAATGGAGTTGGAGTTGAGATACGACATCTACGACCAGATTGTTTTGCATTCATATACAGATAGCTATATATAGAGATTAATAAAAAGCTATATCATTGTGAGACGATAGCAGTTTTTCTCCGAGATAGAATTTTAGCCAATTTGTTAGACTGTTTACCTGCATGCAACCAAAACCTGCTCAAACGTGATTGATCAATACTACTCGGACTATAAACGGATGATAAACAGAAACAAGAGCGCTTCTGAAACCAAAATCTTGTCCCGTTGCCTACAGATTCTGCTTTCATTTCCAGATATCTAGAGATTACTCTTGTGTAAAACATTTTGAACAATCTATCTAAAGGATTCAGTGTCATCGTACTGAAACTAGTAATGCTTCACTTAAGGCACCTGTTTTCCACAAATACTTAACATTTACACTCAAAGTAACTTACTGTACAATGGGTATTTTTCGACAATAAATGTATATACAGTATATCATATATCACAACAGTCAATAGAGTTAAGTCAATTAATAATAATTAATAATTTAATTTAAGTTACATTTGCTTAGTTCCAATTAAGTTGACTTAAATATTCCAATGTATGCAATGCAAAGATACATCAGTACAAATTACTTTATAGTTGCAGTTAGATATATAGCAAAATTTGATTGCCACCGTTCTGATGTTTTATGGGCAATGCACACTATATATTCTTTATATAAACACTAGATTTAGCAGAATAATTATTGCCAGTTGCCATGTAAATAAGGAATATAGTCTTATAGTATAATACAGTCAGAAAAATAGCAAAATAGAAATATTGTGTATGTAAATACAGCCAGTGTTTGTAGAATAAATATTTACCCAAAGTGCCTTTTGTTATCTTAGCTTATATAGTCCAGCAGCTAATATTATCTCTGCTGAAAGAATGCAGATGGCCTTTAAGGCGCCATGGTTTTAAAGCCACAACCATTAGCCTAACAGCTAATAGTTTATATATAGCTTAACAAAGCTAGAACCCAGGGCTTCATTGGCTACTTAATGGTGGTTGTTTAATCAAATTTTCCTCCTAATTCCTGGTGTGCGCTTTGTTGGAGCCGATTTCAAAGAGAATGACTAAACTCCCAGCGCGTAGAACGGATGACCAGATGTACAGTGCGCGTGTGTGTGCGTGTGTGTGTGTGTGCGCGTGTGTGTGTGCGCGCGCGTCTGGCTCAGATAGAATAAGACAATGGTGTTTGCTGTTGGCACTAAAGGCTCATTACTGGCGGCCCTTAACCAGTTGACTGACAAACACACACACACACACACACACACACACACACACAGTCACACAGTCACACACACACAGAAACACACACTCCAGCTGGGATGGTACCCAGTGACTGCCACAAGGACTCACAGATGCCCAGGTGGCGCAGGAAACCCTGGAGCCGTGCCTAGACTGGCATCGGAGGGGGGGGAGACTGCCTACACACTTAAGTGAAAAGATCACAAACACACACACACACACACACACACACACACACACACACCCCGTACCCTTAAGCGTTGACCTCCCGTGACCTCCACAACAGGCAACAGGAGGCAGGGGGGCATTCCAAGGGTTGGGGAGAGGGGGGAAACCGGGCTTGTGGGGGCATCTAATTCATCTAAAGAGTGGCAACAGATAGGTGGCAGGCAGGCAGGCAGGCGGGCTGGCAGCATTTTTTTCAGCGAGGTAATGACGCGTGGTGTTTTCTGTCACCGTGTGTGTGCGTGTGTGTCCCCCTCTCTCTCTCTCTCTCTCTCTCTCTCTCTCTCTCTGGGCTTTGTGATAACATGGCAGCAGGTTCCACGCGGGCATGAAGGAGAGAGGGAGAGAGAGAGAGAGAGGAATGAGAGAGGGGAGAGTGATGAGAGGAGAGGAAGCAGGAAGCAAGCGGAGCGAGGAAAGGCAATGGAAGACAGATGTGGAGGAGGCACAATGGGTGCAGAGTGAGGCGTCGTCGGCGCAGAGGAGAAGCGGAGAAGACAAGACTAAGGAGGGAGGGGCGAGCCCAGAGGCCCGTAGGTAGGCATAGGTGGATGATATGGGTAGATGAGAGAGCCCCCCCCCCAGGTCTTCTCCCCCGACCACAACGTCTGTCACTGCGGCCCCCTAGCCGGGGAGGGACCTCCTGGCCTCCGTCACCGGGCCCCCACGAGAGGGGCCCCGAGTGCGGGGGGCCACAGGGGCTGACAGAGCCCCTGCCTAGATACTTTATCATCCAGCCCAGACGGGACTCGGGGGGTGGCGGGCAGGCAAGAAGAAGAATGCTCATCCTCGGAAATGCAGAGGCGGTGGAGGGGATTCCTCTCTCTCTCTCTCTCTCTTTCTCTCTCTCGATATATATATATATATATATATATTACTATCACTCTCTATCTCTCTCTCTCTCTCTCTCTCTCTCTCTCTC
>JAODLI010019265.1:0-22600 GCA_027575585.1 Percopsis omiscomaycus
ATTTAGTGTATTTTCAAAGGTAAATAAACGTTTGAGGTAGTATACAGCTAGTTTTAAATTCATAAAGCCTGGAAGCGCGCCTCATTCTGTCAGTATGTGTTTGTATCCACAAGGCCGGGCGACCTACCTGGGCGAGGGGCGTTGCGTTAGACATTTTGACACGCTGTTGGAACAGAGCGCTGAGGATACGGTTTTGCTGCTCCAAGTCAAACACGCGGGTTCGCAGCTTCACACATTCTTCTTTTAAGTCCTGGAAACACCAGGGGGAAGAAAATTAAAGTCAGCGACTCTTCATACAACTACTGACCTTTTACAAGAATGCTGATGCTGTACCCAAGCTAATTTACAGTAATGCAAGATTTACATGGCAATGAAACGCCATGAACCCTGGCTTCTTTAACAACAGGTCAGGACCCAGAATCGTTCCTGAGTAGGCCCCGGACGAGAACAGCCCTAAGCTTCTAATTACCGGCAAAACGTCACCATAACCAATATTTATCATTAACATTAAGAGCATTATAGTCTGGAGGACCACCAAAACGATTGTTGCAGATTTTTGTGTGGATTTCATATCCATTTGTAGAATAGTTTAATGGCACAATGCCGACATGTTCAATATTGACACACAGCCAGCAGTCACTGTAATCATTAACTAAGTGACCAAGTGTATTAATAACGTGTCAGTATCAATAATAATGGAAAATGCTTAGATTGACACAAACCTTCTGTGTGAGAAGCGCTTGGACCACCTGATTAGCAACCTTAAAGAGAATTGAAGGAACAAAACAGATATGTTTACAAAGATCCACAAGAGACAAGCCAGAGAGAAAAACTAAAAATGACATGACAATTTGTACTGTATGCGGAACTGTGGAACAGCTCTTGTCATCACATTTGAATGCTTATTTTAACACGTTTTGAGTGATTTCATGTTCAAATTAAATCTACTGTGTTGCATCACAGCCTCAGATTCAGTGCTAGCACACAGTCCTGTATGACCCTCAGCCATCTTCTGAAGAGTATTAGACACTTAAGGTCACAGTACACAACAGTAAACAAACACAAGAAATGGTTATAAAACCAGGAGCAACTGTTGAGTTCATATTGCGTCATCCGTCTGCCTTGATCCAAGAAAGAGAATATGTATCACCTATTCTGAATTCAATGAATAGGCCTACATTTTGGTTCAGTTTAGTTTCACTTACTTCAAATGTAATTTTAAAAGAGGCTTAGTGATCCGAAATACTGTTTTTTGGTGGTTATTTTGATATTTGGTAAGAAAGGCTGCACTTTCAATTAAAATGGGAAGATTCCTCTTTTCTGCACTAAAAAATAATTCCCTTCTCTTTCAGTCCCATTTGATTTAAACCCTTCAAGTAGCATTTTGAAAGATGCCCACCAAGGCTTCTGTGGATAACCACACCTCTGAAAAGCAGCTAGGGCAAGAGAAATTAATCCTGCAGCCACAACTCTGAAGAATACTTTGAATTCTCATGGACAGTCATAATGAAAACGCAAGAAAAGGTGGAGAGGTTTAACGAAAGACAGCTGGATGGACAAACAGACTAAGAAAGGTTTCAAACCCAAGCCTGAGCTGGGATTTTAGTCCTTTTCTGCATTTAAACTAGCTTTTATTCCCATATTACCTAGTCCACTATTGCCTGTATCTGCCTCAATTAGAGACCTACATTTATTCATCTATCGACTATGTGTGTGTGTGTGCGTGTGTGTGCGCCAGCTAACAAACCGGCCGTTATCTTGTTGTAGTTCAACGAACCTCAACCTCAACCTCAACAAACCCTGTCAAACATCCATACTTTAGTTTCATCTAAACTTTGACGCTTACCTCATCCAGACAGTGTTCATACTGTTTCCGCTGGTTGTCGTTCTCCATCGACAGAGCAGAGTTTTCCGCCTGTTTGGACAAACCACAGACAGGTTTACTTTTCCCGGTGAAGTTGAATGAAACCCAAGACATATAGAATGCATTGTCTTCGCTGACAGACTGCCTGCAACATACACATATGAGATTCTGATTCCAAAGCAAGCTTAAAGGTGCAGGCTTCTGATGCTGTTAACTCTCTCAGAATGGGAAAGTTTCCTGATGATATTTTCACATGAAACATGCCTGCAACTTGGAAGTCTGCTAAACAGACAGACAGACAGACAGATAGATAGATAGATAGATATATAGATAGATACTGTGAGAGAGCAGAGGTCTTGTAGAGGAAGGTGTTGTTAAACTGATAGTGCTATAAATCTAAGCTGGCTGAGCCGACTCTTTAAGAGCTTCACTGAGATCGATGTTAAAGCTCCCAGGTGTCATTTCATTACTGATAGAGGGTTTGTCCGTCAGGGAGGAAGCCATTCCGGGAACACGGGGGGTGACTTTCCACTAAAATGATTAATCCAGTAAATCTTCAAGGAACAGCTATCTAAGCTCGCTGTCGAAGAACGGCTATGAGCAACTCTTCAGACCAATGCGAACTTTGGTGAAAATAGCCGATAAGCACAGCGGTTGACAGCGTTCAGGGAACCGCTTGCCTCTAACAGTTTACATTTTCCACATGGGCGTTTTCCACCTGCCTGGGGCTATGGCCGATGGAAATCACTACAGTATATTACTGGTTCAGTAGTCTTGGCTGGATAAAATGGCAACCATTAATTTCCCAAGGCTGGCCATAATAATCCACACAAGAGCTAGATCTCCGTTTTACGTTGTTTCTAAAGAAAGAGACCTGAGGACTTTTAATGTTTGAAAGGCCACGTTTCACCCTCAAGGCATGGTGCAGCCAGCTCATCTAAAGGTCAGTGAAAGGCAGGTTATGAAGCTGAACTTTAAGTGCTCGAGGCTTATAAAATATGTGGGAGCATTCATTTGCTATTGATATTAAATCACTTTACCTAATCCTTCACTGGCTTTTGTGTTAAATCTCACTATTCCCAAGAAAAAGCCACATAAAAATCACCAATACGGTGTTGTAATAATAATACGATTTTGTTAAGTTACTTGAATGGCTATATTCTAAGTGAGGGGATCTGTCTAATATTAAGATTTGACAGACAAGTAAAACTGAGATGTTTCTTGAGACATTCAGACCTATTTTGCTGTGCTTTTTCCACTCTTTCCTTTTTCTGTCCCTAGTTTATTTAGCCGATATGACTAATATGCAGTAAGTACTTTTAAACCTTGAATGTGTGTGAGAATATGTTGGTGAGCACAGTCAGCTAAGACCTCACACACTTTTGGCTGTTCCTGCAGCAAATTGTTCATGGCAGATTATACAGAAGGCCCCCAAGAGGACCATAATGTCCAGAAAGTAGTTTCAGACTAAATGGAAAAAAACCTTAATGTCCCGCTACGCAGGGCTTAAAGTTTAATTAGAAGTGTGGATTAATTCAAAGGCAGTTACCGTGACGAAATGGCCTAAAAAGTTGGAGAATGTACTCAGAATGTTCCATTAAGGTCTATAAAAGTCAAAGATATGTATCTTATTTAATATGCTGGTTTAAATAATTACTCCTAATGACATAGTGACCATGCTTTCTCTTTTAAGTAGACTTTACTGCATAAATACAAAGGATTATTATCGAATTTATGGAAAACAGTGTTTTTGAACAGGGGAGAAACTGGCAAAACTAGTGAACATTCTCTAAAGCACATGCTGTAACATTTTGTTTCAATGTATAGACAAGACTTACACTTATTGAGATAAAGCTATTTATCCCTTTCCAGTTTAGTGTATGGGCTGCATGGGTCAGTGGGGGTACTCTAATTCTCTGGTGGGCCAACCACTGTTGTGCCACTGATGCTTCTGTTTTCTAGTGTCTGCAATTTGAAATTTACAATGATCAAACCTGAAACAAATGGAAACGATTTCACAAATGGTATGTCGGTTGTATTTATCCATACAGTATGCAAAAGTTTGGTATTGTACTGTATCTTTACACAGGGGAGTCATGTTGTAAACGTATTGTAATTGTCTTCTAGTTGATGTAAAGGACATCTCAAGTCAGTGTCATGTAATGAGCGGGCTGGCCAACTATTGCAGCCTCAGTGGGGTCTGTGGCCAGGCACTGCAGCGGAGGGCTGTCTTCCACCTCTCAGCAGGAGGCGTGTTTCCTATTAACTTCCTGGCGGGAAGGTGTGGAATTGAGGTACATTCACCGGAAGACTGCCTACAAATGTTAACTACCCTGTCAGAGATTTAATTATCACCTCCTAGATATGAAGAGCTTCCCGCTCCACTCTCGTTTTCCACTGGAGATTGCACACTGTGGCAAAATGGCAAATGTGCTTGTGAATGCAATACAGTACACATTGTCAAACCATGTGTCTGAACAAGGCAATTACATATACACAATACTTATTAATAGATGTGGGTAGCAGTGGTTCATAGGACTGATCATTAGTTTTCTGCCTAAGAGGATTTTTCTTGACAATACTTGGCTAATAAAGTTTGGACGTTACACCTGAAAAAAACACTTTCTGTAATATATATTGTTGTATTAATATATTATCAGTGTTTTTTATTAAGCAATTATTTAAGCATTATAAAGAGATATAATAGTCTTTCTAATGCATATTTTACAATTTAAATGATAACTTTAGCATTTTTATAGTATATTGAGCATTTCAGAATATAAAAATTGAAATCAGTACAAAAAAGCCTTTGTTCATGCTCTGATTAAATATTCCACTTTGAAAAGCATTACATAAACTAATTACAATACAATTGCAATACATTAAACCACACTAATGATTTTCAACAAGCAAACTGTGCTTCAGACAGTCAGCTAATGCAATACTTGTAGATAAAAAAGGGACACCAGAGGGTACCATATCATCATCCTTAACAGTGATGCAGTGACAGTTTGAATCCTGCAGTAGGCTATATGTTGTCCATGCAGTGTCAATGAACAACACACTGACCTCTATCTGCTCCTCAGTGTTAACGAAACAGACTGTATCTTTGATGTTTCGACCGGTGGGACAGCTCTTTGATAGAAACAGAGCCACCAGATTGCACCAGTGTGGATGGAGGTTACAGAAGGTGTATGAGATGGAGGTGGGGGTTCAAGAAAGAGGAGACATGTGCTATCTATTACCTCCAGGGCTCTGAGGCGCTCCAGAAGGGGTCTGGTGTCGTTCAGATTCTCCTCTGCTCTGGGGGCGGCCGTGGGTGAGCCAGGCCCCTCGGCGGGGGCTGCTGGTCCCTCCACAGTGCCCTGCTGTTTCCACATCTCCTCAAGGAGTTTGTCCTGGAAAATAGACACATCGGGACCATAAACAACATAGGTGGACATCTATTATAGCTACGTGATGTTGAGGGGGAAACAATGGAACGGTTTCATACTGTAGCTTAAACTGCTCATTATAAGGCCACATACAGTAGAGGGATTGTCTGGCTAAAGGCAAAGACTCTGGACTGAACCCTGACGTCATACTCTTGTGTATGGATATCCTTATTTTTAATTTAACAAATCACATGTATTACTTAAGCGGCTTGCATACCTGCTTGAGTACCCAGTACAGTGAGGCCTGGGTACTCAAACCTATCAAAACACGCTCTGTGACTAAGTCAATACTAAACAACAGAATGAGTCTCCACAGACATTGTACATACTGTAGCTACAGATTGCTGTACCAAGTATCATTAGCATATTTTATTTTATTTTATTTTATTTGGCATGTCATGCTATACAATCCTATCCAACCACTTGTAATCTTCTATCCTCTGAATAGTAAAGAAAAGTGAAAGCCATAACTTATTCATTGATTAACTTGCAATTGCATTGAATGTTAAGGCCACACTAGCATGGGCAGCAAGTACATTAACAGTTCACTAATGGATTCTTCACATATTTCCTTATTGAGGTTCAACATTTCTTTAGCGCCAAATTAACTATCCTTTCACGGTGTCACTTCAAGAATGTGCCACGCGGTCTTAGTTTGTGTAACTGTACGTACGTGTGTGTGTGTGTGTGTGTGTGTGTGTGTGTGTGTGTGGGGGGGGGGGGGGGGGGGGCACCTGATAAGCCTTCATGAGATCCAGTGTGTCCTCGACACTGGGGCCGTCCAGAGAGTCTTGGCCCTGTAACAGTGTTTGCATTGTCTCCTCCATGCTGCTTTTAAACAGAGTAAAAACAGTAGTAAATTAATGTGCACGTATTTTGTTAGTATGATAGTATCAGTATTTGTGCCAGACCAGATCATTTAGCTACTAACACTGAAAGCAATTTGTGTGAAACTCATGCTTATGTTGCTGTGTTATCTTAATTAATAGTATTTGGCAATGTGGCAGTGTATACTAGAAAGAAAAGTTATGAATGGTGAGACAGTCTAGTGGACATGGTAATGAACTTGGTAATGAATGAATTGATTGAAAATCTATATAGAATATACTATACAGGGTCAATGCATGTTAAAAAAGCTATTTTGTCAGTATTAGCTTGTCAGAAGTTTCATTCCAGGTGCCACCAATCCTTGTAAAGTACAAGGAAAAAAACAAACCAATAAACCTTTTTATTACATTTAGCCTTGTGGAGCCCCACTCTGGCAGGGGGACTCCAAGCCACTAGGGGCAGTGTGGCAGGGGAGCTATTACTCCTCCTGGCAGCTCCAAGCCTGGAGATCAGCAGCAGCTGGAGACAATTGGACAATCAGCCAGACCCTTAAAAATACTGGAGCCTCACCAAACAAAAGAGAGGGAAAATATGTGTGCTAGAGTGGGCAAGTGGTGAGTTATTGTGGAGAAAATCATTAGACCTGTATTTTTTTTTTTATAAATACAACCGACAAAAAGACTTCAGGATTGTGGATGAATGGACTGTTGTTTTGATACCCGTCTTTATTGCCTTGTCTCACCCCCAGCGAGTGAACCCCAGCCACAATTTGAGAAGAATGAATGTTGATTTATGCCCCTCTCCCCTACACCCCCACGATTAGTGAATAAACTGTTGATCTTTTTCCAAGCTCTGTCCACCGTGTTAATTTCCCCCACTTGCCAGGGTTAGGTGCCACAGCCTATAAGGTATAAATCTCTGTTATGCTACTCAAAGTAGTTTTAAAAACAGAGCCACCACAAGTTTGTTAAAGTTTTTATTTATAAAGAATTGTATTAAAGGAATGTGTAATATATCTTTATAAACAAGTAACCTTGTTCTTGGTCTGTTATTTTGTATACTATTCTGACCTGCCCAAATCTAACCAATGATAAATGTGCCATTATGTAGAAAGATCTTCAATCACTGTTCAAGTGCCTTCCACAAGTGTTGTGTATGCCTGTTAGACAGTGAGGGGATTTCATAATGTGGAGTTCAGTGACATTTTGCCCTGTCATTTCCATGTTAACCAACTCCTTGCTTAATGAGTGTTGCTCAGCCATTAGCTCTCATCTGTTAGCTGTGACGGGCCACACTGACAGACATGCCCAAACTCAACCCCACTGACCCAGAATACAACAACCAGAGCCGGAAAGAAATGTAAATTCATCGGACCAAAACGCACATTAGGCTTTCTAAAATGCTAAATGTCAGATGCGATTTACACTGACATGAAAAGATTACTGCCTAACACCCTAAATGTTACGGTGACACAAGTCATTTGGGACGAAAGTGTTCTGTAGGGGTGCTACAGGCAACTTTGGATAATTGAGTGAGACAGAGGAAAAATGTGAAAGTACCACCTGAACACCTCGTGAGATTTCAACCAATCAAATGCAAGAAGGCATTGCATACCTGTCAACTATCTATTGATTAATTTTACATAGCAACATTACATCATGGTTGACATAACTACCGTACATTTCATCACAGTTACAGAGGCAAAGCTACAGTCACAAACTTTGTTTAAATAAATGGCTATTGATGGCTGAATGAGGTAATAGCCTACTGCACATTCCTGAAAGCCAGTTCTGGTAGGCTTCATGGTGTCTAAGTGCGACAGCAGTAGCCAACCAAAGCACAAGCACTCTTGAGCGTATCAGCGCAACCATTGGCTGTTTAGAATTCATCACGTACAACTTAGTTACTGTACGCGTCACCAAGAGAACCCACTCCGCCACGCCAATGGAAAATCAGACCCTATTCAACTTAATGTCTCCCCTTAGTCATCACTCACCCCATTTCCGCTTTTTCTATCGACTTTCCCGGACGTTGTCCCCTCTAAGTGAAGCTATTGACACGGTACTGAATGATCTGCGTTCCAGACTAGGGAGGCATTGTCCGCATCAACTGGGAGAAGAGTGGGCCTTTGGGCCTCTGTGGACCGTCGTGTAAATCTGGGACCTCCCTCCCAGCCTCTGACCAGATCTTCCCCTACCGAGGCCTCTGAGTCTACCGAGAGTCTGAATCTCATGACTCCGGCCTGGGAGGGGAAGTGACTCCCTCATTCACTCATCCCTCAAGCTCATTCCTGAAGTGCCAGGGAGATGACACTGCTAGACATCGGTCTCTGCTCTGTCTCTAATGGATGTTCATTGTGGATGGAATGTAGATCCTTCACATTAAGGCGGTATTGTTTTTTTTTTTAAGCTCGGATTGTTCCTCGTTGGTTTTTATGGCTGGACACAGGTTCCAAGCCTCAGCTAATAATGCTGCATTGCCAGAGAATAGAGAGTAGATCAGAGGTGTTGGAAGAGGGGGTCCAGACACCCCCTAGAGGGGTACTTTTAGGGAGGACACAGTTTGATTTCAAGAAATAAGCTTTATTTTTTAAAGCTAATGTATTACCCCTTTGGTTTAAACCAGTTCAAAAAACAGTTTTGGTTTGAAACTCCATCAGCTATTAATATATCTTATTCACACCATCCCTTATGCACCTTATGATGTCTGACAAATGTGGAGAACCACTGCTTAAGAGGGACAATTATTACAGTATGCTGTAATAAGCTGGAAAGAGTTCACATCCTGCAGCAATAGTGAGTGTCCCTGTTCAATTTTACCAATCCATGCAGAATTACAATGAGTGTCTAAAGCAAGAGCTGTGCAGTAATTCTGTGTTCAGTACGAGGACCATGACTGAGGGCAGGGTCCTTATGTTCACATTAGTCTGTTTTTAGTGTCCTGAACACTCTGGGCACAAAGCAAGTGAGTCATGCAAGTATAAGTCATAGGAGCACTCCCAGTTCCAGAGTCTGCACACGCACACGCACACAGACATTTAAATGACGTAAAAATAAATCAGTTTTTAGTGGAAAAATGTATAGATTTCTGTCATTTTAGTTTTCGTACCCTGTGCAACAGCTTACCTTAAATTAATCTACACACTGTTGTAAGCCTTCATATGTATAAATGTGTGGGTAACACTTTCTAAAAGTATTATTTCGCAATTAATACAAACAGGGGTGTCACTGACTAAGAATTTACATAGCTGAGTGTCATTCGTCAAGCTCTGTCAATCATTGACTAATCGTCAAATAGTTTTCCTTTGCTTTTTTTACTCTACTTTTTTGAATTTATAAATCCCAGTGAATTACCATATTTATTTTTACAATGTTTCCTTCCCATACTGAGTGCAGTATCTTGGCTAACAAGACCCGATAATTTAGTCTTAGTCACGTGGTCGTCTGTGACCACATGTAGACTTTGTTCTTCTATGATAACTAAAGTATGTCTCCTTCTCCACTAAAGACAAAAGGACCCCCGCTGTCAAACCAGAGGGACATTCTGCTGCTTCTGTGACATTTTGCCGAAGGCTACTCTCATCAAAGCATTACCTCCACTCAAAGCGCACAACAATGTGTGAACGGATGGCCTACTTTCCTGGCAGAGACGTGACCCCTTTCACTGCCTCAATGACAGGCTGAGCTAATTCCAAGCACAGGCCAACTTGGGGGAAGGCCTTTCCTCTCTCCGGGGCTTTCATTATGGTTTAGTCACAGCATAGCAATGCGTTCAGGGTTTACTGGCTATTAAAGCTCTGTAGACTTGTAGACAAGCATTATTATTTACGGGGTAAGGATCAGAGATGGTCAATAGCAGGATGCATAAGGCTACTGCCAGGGGCGTAGCCAGAACTTTTCTACTGGGGGGGGGGGCAACTTGGTCCAGTCATTTTATTGGGGGGGCACTTGGCAGATTATGATAAAAGATACTTAAAATATGTTGAACGCCAAAGAGCGAGGAATGGCCTTGTGCACATAACAAATGTGTTACTTACCTGTACAACTGATTTAACACTGCAACCATATGCACATATGCTTTTAGACAGGTAGAATATTTCCTTTTATACCGTATGTGAATTTCAATTCACATATAAGCCACGTAGCCTACTCTTTTCGGTGAGATGAACAATGTTATGCCAATGTTATGTATTTATAAACATATTGACGCTAAAAGTTCGAATGTCTAATATGTATTCCTGTGCATTCCTGCCAAGTGTTTTTGATACTGCTTAAAAACAAGGTCAAATCATGGTAGTGTTACAGTCTATTAAATGAAAACTGCAATGAGGAATGAGTAAAAGTTAACAATGGAGAGTGTCCATAAATATAAATTCTTATCATTTTCATTTAGCTTTTCCCCTCTAAGAATCCCTGGCCTCGCCTCTGCTATTCTGTAGGAATGTTCTGAAATGAAGTATTATACAATTTCATATCAGGGGACAAAATATGAAAGCGAATGTGGAAATTAATTTTTCTTCAGGGTACTTGTCTTCCAATGGAATAACCACTTCAACTGATAGCGTTCATCAGGAAATCCGTGTTTTTTTTCATACTGTACAGATGTTTGGGGCTGTCTAACCTGTTTCATTGTGCGTGCGTGCGTGCGTGCGTGCGTGCGTGCGTGCGTGCGTGCGTGTGTGCGTGTGCATGTGTGTGTGAATAAACAAAAGAACCCAAACAGGGAATCGGCCAATCGAAGGGAAGGTTAAAACAAGTCTGTTAAAAGTCAACTTCTCAGGAAATCAGAACAACAGCCTGCTGTTCAGATTCGTGTGAATGCATTTTCATTTTAAATAATACAATGGCATTTGACCCGCGGTTATGAATTGTAGGCTGCGGTCGAATAGTCTTTTTTTGCTTAGGAACCTTCCTAACTGAGTGAAATGACCCAGAAGTATCTAAGTGGCAGCCATGATAAGAGCTGGTCGAATTCTCTAAATGCTAAGGGTTGGTGCTTCAATGCTTCCTTTCTTATCTCCTTTAGCATAGGGTACACTGGGCTTTCCTTTACGACAGGAAAGAAGATAATGCCGTCCCACAATTCCTTGCGGCATGTAACCTAAGTTACCGTTGCTCAATGAGCATTGTCCATGTTATGGCCTATCTTGCATAAATTTAAGGAGGGTGAGTGTGAGCAGCCGTTCTCAACGTGACAACCATTTCGTTTCCCTTTTGTGACTGGTACAGTAGCCTATATTCCTTTTTTCATTTAAATTCCAACCTTGGTAATGAAGCAGGGCTGTCGACAGGGAGGGGGCGGGAGTGGGCATTGCCCACCCTGGACAATCTTTGCCCACCCTATAAAAAATAGTAGTAGGCTTTATTCGTAGTTAGAAACAAAACATTTAAATGATTCAAACTTTAACAACAATAATGTGCTTCAAAAGTATTGTGGCGAGCAACATGTAGTATACTGATAATGTCAACAAAGATAGAATAAAAATGACATCTCATACATAGGCGGGTATGGCACACACACACAACTGTCCACCCCCTATTCGTAGTTTATCCGTGCTCTGCATGGCTTTATTTCCCAGGACAGGAACCACACAGGACTTACAGCTGCCTGGTACATAGACATCACACAGGACTTATACACTGCCTGGTACATAGACATCACACAGGACTTATACACTGCCTGGTACATTATCTCATTTCTGCAGGACTTGACGCTGCCTGCTCTTTAGCCTGCTCTTTAGCCAGTTCCCACATCTACTGACCTCCTCCCACAGCTGTGCTCACTCAGTGCTTAAAAGGGAGACAGGTGATTAATGATTGCCCGCACCTGTCTCTCAGCCCTGTGAACAACACCTCCAAACATTCCCTCCCACATACAGACAGGGCTAAACCATGCCCACACTCCCACAGCGGGTAATGGCGTCCTAACAATACCACAATTACTGTAAAAAGGGGGCGGAGATTAGCGCTGTGACTATTGTTACAAAAACTACTGTAAAAGAATGGAGTTTAGTTGCCCAACTAACATCTCTGCCTGCCCACTCTGTCAGAGGTTTCTAGAACCGGCCTTGTGAAATGAAGTAATATTTTTCACCAGGTTGTCCACGTTTATATGGGCTACATGAAACAACATGATAAGAACGCACGGGGCGTATCTCTCTAAGTATCTATGCGCTTTTAGTAGTCCATCTTCGGAATATTGTAGTTTCACTGCAGCAGAACCACGTCAATAACATCCACCGTCTCATAAATACGTAGCCTGTGTAAGTGCAGTCAAATGCTCTTGTCTTTTCCTACGTTTTTATGAAATTTCCTTCACATCTTTCCTCATGACATTTTCCATCAAGGTCAAGGAAAAGTGGTTAGGAAAGGACATAGAACGGATTTTTTTTAATGCAGCCATAGTGTCAGGGAACATGCTCAACCAGAGAATGGCAACATTCAAATAATAACGTAAGAATTGGCAAATTTGTTCGAAGAGCAAAGCAGTTTAATAATAAAACATGGGATTCTCCAGACTTGTTTACGTGGAAACCAACATTTAAAAAGTTAGTAGTAGCTCCTCCTGTTGTGAAAAGCGCTAATATGAGTAAAATATGAGAATGGACAGAATCCTGAGAGATTCAACCCAACTTCCATTAACCACCCCTGGAGGCCAAAATCCTCTCCATAAATGTCAACACAGGTTTACTTGTCCAGAATGGAGAGAAATCGGAGCAGTTGAAGGCATCATGAGAAAATCGGTATTTGATCAGATGTGTGGTTTTCATAATTAGCCTGCCTTGGGTGAGAGCACATCTGTATATTAAACTGTTTGTGTTGCTGTTGCGAGCTTTCTGAGTCCTGACAGCCAGCGAATTGGCCCCCAGCTCATTACCTCAACTTCAAAAAGCTTTTAATTGGCATGCAGCATCGCTTCATTATTTACTCTTGGTAAAACGCAAAGCTTCTCCATATACAGTTTTAAACATCCATTACAGAAACTTTGTGTTTGTGTAAGGGATGATGTGTTATATCGTTTGTTGAAAACTTTACTGTGAATCTCACTTTCCATTTGTTTTTCTTGTTGAGAGTATCCGCATGTATGCAGGATAGTCTAGTGGGGTCTATTCCCAACAGGCCATGGCCTGAAGTTAATCAGTTCACATTTGCAAGTAAATGAGTAAACAACAATTGAGGATCTTTATGATTTTGGAGGGAACATGGACGTTTGTAATCTAGTGTGTGCTGTAATATATACTATGTCACAAGGATGGGAATTGTTAGCATTGCATTACAATGATGTGTGGACTTTATTAGTCTTTTCATAATTCGAAGGTATTATATCTAGATTATCACATGTCTTTCTGTCCTTTCCCCCCAGCAAGTGCATTGAATGATAAGTAAAATAAAACAAGAGCTCATTCTCAACCTCCTCTAAATATCAGCCGGCATGTCAAATAACCACGCCAGGGTTTCACTTTCAGACACAAATCATTGCTGCTAATCTCACAGCTCACTGAACATACTGTATATGCTGAAGGGATGTGTGTGTGTGTGTGTGTGTGTGTGTGTGTTCGGACAGTTGGCTGGACATTTCTCTGCGTTATTATGATGTGCTGAGACGAAGACACAATAATCATCATCATCACACAGCCCCTCACTGCTGAAGGCTGACACTTCACATCACCAGCGAGGGAGACTCCAATAAGCCTTTCTTTTCGTTAGGTAGCAGGGCTGTGATGTAGGCCGTATATATGCAGTCATTTTTAGGTTACGCCATTGCTATTGTTATTGTTATGAGATAAGTTCAATTGCTCTCCCGGTCACTTTCTAGCTTCAGCCATTTTGGCGGCACCTATAGTGAGCATGTGGCAAGGGATCAGTTCGAAACCAAACAGCTATGGGCTCCATGGGCCTATTTAGTTCTGCCTATACACTATTGAGTTCTATTTATTCTCTCTAGTTGACCCTGACTCAATTTTGCTGGAAAGGTTTTAAATACTATGGAAATGACCTCAGTTTGTGATAAATAACAGAGTAGAATGTTACTTTAATGGGAAGTTAATTGCATCCCATAGTATCCTGCCTACCAAGATATGCTTAACAGTTGGAAAACTATAAACAGAAATATATAAATATATATATGAATATAAAGCTGAAATAGAGCAGATGCAAACACACCTCCTATTTACACTAATGGAAGCAAATACAGTAAGCATGCTGTGATGGACTAGTGTTTTTTTACACCTTTTTCTAATGGAACATATTTACAGATGTGTCTTAGCAGGGTAAACACAGCTCCAGCTAATATAATTAATAATGGGTGTGTTTGATTTAGGATTAGCAGGCATTGACATAATATCTTAATGATGAGCACGCATTGACTAACTGTCAATTCGTGCTCATTTGCACATGCAAATAAAAATTAATTGTGTTAGCTGCAGCTGTGTTTACCTTGCTATACCACATCTGTGAAAAGGGTACACCCTTTTTTCATAAAATAAATAATATTAAAACATTCAATCAATCCCACAATCTTAACTCACCATAGTAATAGGCCTAGAAAAATAGCCTACATACATAACATAGTTCAGTTAAATATAATCTTTCCCAGATAGTATTAAGTGGAAGCAATTGAATCTTTCAAGTTTTCTTAAGTCTTAAACTTTTTTCCAATTAAATGATACATTTGCTCCATAATGTTGTGGAAAATGCTTAAAGGTGATCAACAGCAAATAATGCCTCAGTAAATACAGACAGTAGGCCTATATACAGTGGGCTATGCGAACCACGTCTCTATTTTACTGAACCACAATCAGCGTCTGGTGCAGTAGGCTACATCACGGGCGTTGCTGAAGTTCTACCTGGAGAAGTGATTCTGCAGGGTCAGCATCTGCTGACATGCGCCGCGCTGCTCTCCTCCTCTCCTCTCCTCTCCTCTCCTCCTCTCCTCTCCTCCTCTCCTCCTCTCCTCTCCTCTCCTCTCCTCCTCTCCTCTCCTCCTCTCCTCCTCTCCTCTGCTCCAGCAGATGTGGTGTGTTTTCCAGCCGGGGATTATTATCATAGATCGGTTTCGCCGGCGGAGCTGCGGGGGACACAAGTAAACACCCGGGTTTGTCGCTAATCTTGCATATCATAATCCTACGGATGAACTCAAAGGTACATCTGCTTGCGCGTGTCAGTCCCCAGATGTGTAGAGGGATAATTTGTCATCAAGTTTACTTCAGAAAAGAGCATGTTTGTATCTCTCCGCTCCTCACCTCTCCTGCTCCTCGCTGTAGATTTGAATTAGTGTCAACAGTAGCTTACATCCCCCTCACAATTTATGAACCCCACACTTTTTCCCCAGCTCATGTTTGTGTTTTAATACATAACCGTCCACAAAAACGTGGGCGTCGATAGGGGGAGGTGTAGAGAATGGTGTGAGCCTATAGTGCTGACAAGGGAGTAGTAGAGAGGTGAGGGAGGAGCATGTACTGTTGGTCTGAAATCACCAAAAGAACAACAATGTTTTTGTAACACTAGCACCAACCAACAAGACAATTCCCGATACAAATCGTTAAACAAAGCAACTACAGGTGCAAACTACAGGTGAGAGATGCCTCTCCTGCAGCTAGGGGGAGAGAGAAAGTTCTCTGCCTGTCTGGAGGTGCGTACACGCCTCGGTTTGTGTCCTTATTTGCCCTCGTGGTTTAAACCATTAGGATTGCAAAAATATTACTGTTTTGTCTTGAATGCACCTCACCACCTTAGTACTACCCTGGCTACGCCCTCCTGTTCTCAGCTCTCACGAGTGAATGGGTCTGGTTATACCAGGCTACCTTAGTACTGATTATCTTACACACACATTTCCTTAGGCCTCCCTTTACAGCCCTGTGCACTTTCAGGCGCAGTTGTGTTTCAAACCTACACAGCTGGAGTGGGTTCTGTGGGCCCACACTTGTCTCAAAGGTTTTTTAAAAGGCTTGTCTCAAACTTGTCTGTCTCGCCTATATTTAGCCAACCCAGTGAGCATACAAATAGCAAAGCACATTCACACATTTTCAAAAAACGGCTGTGTGCATCACACATCTTCGTTTCACATGAGGAACAGGTCATCTCTCTTTTAGCTCGAGCCAGTGGAGAGATACAGTAACGTAGAAGTAGAATTGACCAGAACAGGTCTCTGTTAAACCTATAGTGATCGTTTGCAAAGGCGAGGACGTGACCTTGGGCTTGCGAGTTTGAGTCCCTGTGCTGTAATTTTGAAGACCATGACTGTGGATGTAGCTACAGCAGGGAAAGGCAGCTGGACCATACAACAGAATTTTAGTTTACCATGTCCAGCAAAGCATCAGCATCCAAACTGAGTAAACAACCACTGGATTGCTCAGTCAGCTTTCCGAGGACAGAAAAAATTATATTCATTTAAATATTACATTAGATCACATATTGTGCAGGTATATTATAGAACATCAGCATGATATAGAGGAGAAATTGAACTAATGAAATACATCTGTCACCCGCACCTTCTACTACCTAACTCAGTATAATTTAAAAGGAACCTCTGCCAAATGCTGGGCTATTGAATAAGGCATCGGTCCACTATTTGGCAATACATCAACACAATGCCATATTTAGTAATGAGATAAATACAATTCAGAATTTTGAGTGAACCACAAACTCAAAATGCTTTTAGAAAAGGTATGCCAGTAAAGTAATGTAAACAGAAGTATTATTTAATCAAATATTTGAATACAAAAGGTATATACGGTACAAGTAAAGGTACATACATTTAAGTACTGTAGAGGCACATCCCCCCCTCCCCTTTGTTTCCTATTTTCTAATCTATTTTACTTACCAATGCCAACCCAATATATTCCTCCATTTATCTGTGTGTCACTTTGGTGCAATTAAAAAAGGCAATTTAATTAACAGCTAAGAGACCCTTTAGAAACGACATTTAAAATCAACAGGAACAACCTATATAATATTTTAGGTATTTATTTTTATTTTAAGTAATAGAAATGTAATTAAAGAATACACCTTTCAATTTCATTTTCTATTTGTTAACAGTTATATGGGATATATTCTTAACGAATAAACCAGCATCTGGTGGTAGCCCACTGTGGGTAACAGGCAGTCCCTCAAGTAGGCTGTTGTTCAGAATACCAAAGTTAATAGTTTCCAGTCAACTTTAATAGCTCCGTATCTGGTGACATTTGTAACAACTACTGTAACATCAACAACGGCTGAACTCGATGTCTATCAATGTGGGACTTGAAGCACAAAAATAGGAATCTGCGTTGTCTATCAGGTAAAAAACTTGGGTCTCTACTTCTATCTAGTGGTGAATTAAGAGTACTACCATATATTAATAGGCGAGAGAGATTTAGAAGTTTTAATTTCCCGATTTTAATTTAATGTGAAGACGTGATTGGTTCTACCTGACTGGACAAGCATTTTAGACAGTGCAAATATTTCTGCTGATTAGAACCACGGCACCGAGGCGGTATAGGTAGGCTTAGACTAGTGACACTATTTTTCCTGCACTCTTAACAGTAGCCTGTTGTTATGATTTTTCCTCAGAACATTCTAAGGGTTCCTAAAGTGCTTTAAACATGTAATGTAATATATGTAAATAATATGTTAAGACGCCTTTCTGTATCTAGGTATGGTAGATAAGCCTATAGATTGCGTGATCAGTTTGCAGTTTAACTCACAAATTAGCATGTTCAAATGTCCCTTAAAAGACCTTTAATATGAAGACATTAATCGAATACTAAATACTTCACCGACTCCTGACAGCAGAAATGCACAAATACGAAAATATACAATCGAGTCTTGATATCCGGCCAGCAGAGGGAGCTGTTGAATTATTATAAAGTTATCATTTACCTGGAACAATTTTCAGTTTTACAAAAGCTTCTGACACTGAGACTGTTGGGTTCAAAGGAGGAGACATCGATCAGGTCAACATTAAATAGGTAATCTGTACTACATGGCCAGCTGCTATGACCTATGGCTTTTATAAGGAACACATTACAATTTCCAACATGTTTACCAGGAAAATCATATGACCGTTACCTTAAAACACTCCTCGATTGTGTTAACGCACCCACAGAACCACTAAATATACTCCCCAGCTCAGTGTTTGAAACACAAGTATCCACAAAAGGGCATGACTATAGGGAGAGGAGTAGAGAATGATTTCAGCTCTCTGTAGGGGGAAGAGTAGAAGTAGAGGAGTGAGTGACAGCCATTTAGCACTAAGGTGCGGCAGGGGAATGCAGGGGCATACATTTATTTTTTTATAACACTGGTTTCAACCAAGGACCATGTAAGTGTACCTTTAACCATCCACCAACTGTAGTCTAATTCCAATTTCAGATAAGCATTGATTGAATGAAAGTAATTTTGTGGGTTGTAATAAAAATTTAATTCTTCATAAAACATTAACTAAATTGTATTAGCATAGCATATGCGATTTTATAATTTAGACTGATTCATTATCAGTCTAAATTATGTTGAGAAAATGTTTACCAAGTGAATATGTCAACAAAAAAATTTCAGGTGCCATACATGGTTGGCCTGTACTGTAGTTTTAAAACTTCAGAAGTGATATTCTGTAAGTAGATGACCCTTTTGATTTTAATGTGCGACAATGTAATCCACAGATTGTAATCCTCCCAAAAGGTTGGCATCGCCGTTTCAAGTCAGAACATGACTGCACTAGCTTTGAAGCTCCTCGTCTATTAATATACATAGGCATGTTCCACAAACACATCACAAATCCAGCTTCATCCACAAGATCTGGCCAGCGTACAAAGCCATCTACAATGCTGAAAAAATGACAAACACATTCATGATAAATTATAGGCCTAAATGCTTACTAAAATCAATTGGATATACCGCATTATAAGTCAAGTGTGAAGCTGTTAATATCTTTTTGTATACATCATACAAATAGATATATCTTCTGGTTGAGAGAAACATATGTCCAGGGGGCCCTTAGTAACAACAGTTGCTGGCGTGTACTTTGTGGCACACTTACAGTGACAGAGGTTTTCAGAGAGGAAAATAGTCTGACATAAACAGAGTCATTAAATGTCTTCCTTTGGGTGGGGGGTAAATTGGTATAATCATCTCAGCCCCTGGTTCTGATGTTGGAATGAACATGACTTCCCCTTGGGCATTTAATGAACACATACTTCTTCCCTAATTCACATCCTGCTGATATACTGTACAGACGGGTCAATCTTTGCTCTTTGCTCTAACATTCATACAGTAGATGTTACCTTCTTAGGGATTTGCAGTTATATTATTTATATATATATATATACCGTATTTTTTTTTTGTTCCGTCCAGAATCACTAGCAATCAGCACAACAATAAACTATAATATATATATAATAACAATAAACTGTGATATCTATAAGATACCCTAAGAACACTGGTATGACATCATGTATATACAGTAGGTTCTCAGAGATGCCTTTAAAAGGGTTGTTACAGTAGACGATTTCAAGATTTAGAAATTTTCTATTTTTTTTCTTCTTTAACCTCCATTAAGCATTTTCGGGTAGCCTCTGCTGTTGCGTTTGGCAAAAGTTATAGGGGGGAGGGACAATTGTGCGGATGGGGGCCGGGCACATCAAAATTGTTCATAAAATTTGCGCCAAATTGTAAACAAGAAACTAGAAATAACAACAAAGCAGCAGTTGGTGTAACGGGGGGTTGTTAACCCTCAATGATACCTTCTGATAGCGGGTTGATTTACGAACATGACATATTCTCCTTAATGGAGCTTTAGTAAGATGCGCACACATTCTTTTCTGTGGTGTTTAATGAATCTAAAAGATTAGAAACTACTGCCATAGAGGAATATTGTCCCAGTTTAACCATACATGATGGTCTATTTCAGTCTATTTCAGCTCTATTTCAGTCTAAAGCTATATCAGTGAAACAGCTGGTTGGGGTGAATGGTGACGATCTATGTCTAACCGAGAAGCTAAGTCATACTATCACTGACAGTTCACAGTCAGTGACTGTCTCACACAGACTGAGCTTTATTTAAAGAAACAGTGAAGCAACCTGTAAATCACAGCTTTTTCAGGTTGAGTGAGTGATTTATTTAGCTTTTATAAAAATAAGCCATAACCATGTTAAGATATAATGGTTAATTGACTCATGAGCCCACTTACTCTCTCATCCACCCACTGAGATATTTCCCGCTGTCACAGAAACAGTTCTTGGGACATTTCAGTGCACAGCTATTTTTAGATTTCCTTGATGTTTGAAAACTATAAAAATGTCACAATTCTGTCAAACCAAGTTTAAAATTATGCAGTTGTAGCTTTTTATGGCACAGTATAGAGGTACTATGATCAATTCAGAGCCTGTTCTGTGTTTAAAATGAATATATTTGCATAACATACTGGAGAATATTTGATAATAGGCTAATAGCTGTTAGACTGTTTTAGGTTAATTTCTGTCTGTCTGTCTGTCTGTTTTACAATGCAAACACAAGCACATCTTCGTACCACTGAAAATGTCAAGCTATGTCAATTCATTCGTTTTGAATCCACAGTCTTTAATCTGTGCAGATACACTAGCTATACTAGAACAATTTATAGTAAGTTGGTCCCCCTGTACTTAAAGCTACAATGTATACGATTTTCACGTTCGATTCTTTTGGATATAATTATCAATTTCTCTCACCGACGATGATTTTGTGACAAACAAGCGACAAATGGTCATTAGACGAATTTTAACTAAAAGACTGCGAACTGAATGTCAATTTTAACGTATGTATACTGTGTTATAGGTTAATTCCAATGTTCAATGTATGTTTGCATGCTGCTACTGGATGATTGAATTTCCTTCAGGATCAATAAATTATCTATCTATCTATTTATCTATCTATCTATCTATCTATCTATCTATCTATCTGCTAGCTGTTCAACTCCCGGTATGGGAAATCCGCTGTCTTGACCCTTACACCAGAAATTCCATAATGCTGTTTAAATGCAGAATATTCACAACATTGGATAAAAGTGTTTGCTAAATGACCTAATTGTAATTTTGACATCTAATTAATTTGCAAATGTATAGATATTATTAGCTCCATTTGCTTAAGTCTTCTCTGTATAATAACTCCACTATGAGTGGTTGTCTGGAAGTGAAGTGTCTGTAATCAGACGTGAATAAACAGACTGCAGTTGTCTTCACTGGCAAAGGTGGCACTGTTGACAAAAGTTGCACTCTCTAGCTTTAAGAACATTATATGGTTGTTGATGGAGAGGGGTTTCCTGATATGTCGGAAAATGTAAACATTTTTCGGACCTTTAGTCCATCGCCACCCCCGTTTTCGTGGCCGCATAATGCCTTTATCCAAACGTCCAATCAAATGCATTAGACTGTCTGCTTCAATGCACCACACAGGGAAAAGATGCCGCTACAGACAATGGTTATCCCATTGCCCTGAGCTAATATACATTCGCTCTCTTTAAAGGGTTTTCTACATTTAGGTCAGGTCAGCCATGTTTTACCATGATGCTTTCAGCTGTCTTCTCTCGCTGCTTAAGAAGCTTCCAGAAGAAAGAGGTGGTTGTACACTGGCTGAGTGTTAAAGACACAGCTAAATAGTTAAATTCCATAACTAATATGTCTTGTATACTGTACAGTGATGTCTTCTTTCAGTGGCCAAATATAGTGTACAAGTAAAATCTGGAAATGGAATTCATATGCCTTCTTGAAATGGTCTTAATCCTGTCCACTCTATCAATCAATCTTTTACTTGTTTCTGTGTAATTTGTTTTTATTTTAAAGAACAGTACTTTTGTTGACAAAGAAAGTATTACATCTATGGCCAAAAAGAACCCAAACTGGGAATCGAACCTTACTGTAATTACATTTAATTAGTTCTAAAACTATATATAATGCTATATTCCTGTAGAAGTACGCCTGTCAAACCAGCTGAGCAATGCTACATTGTCAACGTCAAAAACTTGTCATTACTGGCCATAAGGGACAATAAATTGTATTACCATTAATTGACAGCAAGGACATTCCTGAAGCCTGTCTATTCTCCTGGTGTCACTCTTTCAATTAAGGTTTTGTGTTTTACCACTGGGAGCCCCCTGTCAGCTGGGACAGGTTCTAATACCCATTGGCCCTCAACAGCAATAAGCAGGATGGATGGATGAATGTTCTGTCTATTTAAACAGTTCCCTCATAGATATGTGTATTGTGTGTAATTTACTATAATGTCTAGATCTAGCCATTATAGAAGTCATATTAACAGAACTACTGCTGAACATGTGATCCAGAGACAATTGAAAAACATCTAATTCACTACTTCAGCTAGAGTGCTACATTTAGCATTTTGTCACGACCCTGCCTGTTCCCTGGTCTTTGTCTCTTGTTTTTCCCCTTTTTCCAGGTTCCCCTAGTGTGTCTGCCTATTTCCTGTGTTCTCCCTGGCCCCGCCCTTGCTCCGCCCTATCTCCTTG
>JAODLI010019276.1:0-22598 GCA_027575585.1 Percopsis omiscomaycus
GACACTACCGTTTTTCCCAGTGTTGGATTTAGTTTTCCTTTTAATAAATCTTCTGTTCACCACTGCCTGCCTGCCTGTCTGCGTTTGGGTCACCCCACCAACACAAACCCTGACAAAAAGTATACTGTATAGTCAAAATATACTGTATAAAATGTAGAAATCCAAGACATGCTAGCAATACATGCTGCTAGTGGTTTGCATGGCATGAGGCTTTTGCCAACAGCGTGTGACGTAATTATTATGTGTTATTAAGTGTTCGCTTTTTTGCTAAAAAGGTTTGATTTTAAAACGGTTACAGAAATTGGCTGCCCCAGTACAGTTTGAGACGGAAATGCGCACATAAAAACGTTTGAAAAACGTTGAAGGCAGACTGTGATAGAGGGATAGAGATTTATATAAAAACCCCATAATTTTCGCCGTAGAGAATTTGTGTTCGGAAGTCCATATATGGTCCTAGCGACGTTGAATTTACAAGGTCTTTTGAATGTAACACAGAGTACACAGAGCAGTGTGTGTGTCTGTGTGTACCTGGCTGGCCTGTGATATCCTGCGGGATTTGTGCAAGCCTGCCGGGTCTCCCTCTCTGATCCTTTCAATGCCCCAGCCCCAGGAAAGCATGGTCTTCAGAGTCTCTTTGACCGGCCACCGATAAACCTCCTTGTCCTACAAGGACACATCAAAAGTCACATGACTTTTTAACTTGACTCAATAGGAAGTGATTCACTAATTTTCATAGCCTACACTCCTTTGAGGTCCATGTAATGTCTTCATTTCACTACTTTTTTATTCCATTTGTTACTAGGACACATAAAACAGTAAAACTAAAACTAAACATTAATTTGATGTAATTTACAATTGAACATGAGAAAAATGTTTTATTTGTGGCTATGCAGTTGTTCCAAACCTAAATTTACCAGTTTTGCTTTCCAGATCACCTCATGACATGAATAGAATGGAAGCTACTCTCATTTCAAACACTCAAACCATTTTCTGCATCTTAGGCCACTGGTTCTGTCAAAATGTAATTTAGAAATAATATTATTTCTATTCTAGTTTGAATATCTCACAAAAAAAATTATAGATGCTATACTGAACATTTGTGTGGATCTGCCTCAGACAGAGGTAAGAGAACATGTACCTTCTCAGAGAGGCTTTTGTACGGTTTCAGCAGATGGTGGCTCTTTGTAGATTCACACATTTGCTCCCCGTACGCCCAACCGCTGGAAAACTAGAATGTAACAGAAGTCGCATTCAAATATTGTCCTGTTTTATTTATTTATCAAATAAGCTATCAAAACTACTATTCAACTTTTTGTCGACACGTCTGTTAACATAAAATACATTTAAAATAAACTAATGTATTTTATACACAGAATTAATGTGTATTAATTCTCACTTTTTCCATCGACCACTTCTCATGGGAGTGTTCTGCGTATCTGTTGATGAAGTATTCCAGCTTCTCAGGGATGTTAACACTGGTGCGAGAAAACAGGTCAACATAAACAACTGTATTTACGATTAGCAGTGGCATGTACTTAGATATAAATATATATGAGTCATAGTGACTTTGCACAAGCATAATGATGTAGATTATTATGATGTGAATAAATATAATTTCATATATTTAGTTTGAAGCACTTCTCAAGAGTCCTGCTCCTATGTCTAGGTATTAAAGGTACACTCCTTGATTGTGTTATAGCGACCCTAGAACCAGAAATATTAGCCACAGCTGAGTGTTTATATTTTGTTCACTGTGCACCAAGTGTCTGTAGCTCGGAAGGGGGAGAAGTAAAGAAGAATGCTCAGTACAATTTACAAATCATTTTTGGTGACGATCTAATATCTGCGATCTAATATTTTTCACAGTTTTACAAGGTCATGTTCTTTTGTACAACCAATTGAAAAAAATGTAAACATCTTATCCTGCTCATTAAACCCTCGTGGGCCAACAATGACCCGTGACCAGTAGGTGAGAGTAGGTGCAAGTCGGAGAGAGACACAGGAGAAGCGAGAGGCTGCAGCGTAACAAGCCACACTTGATGTTTATTCAACACAAACTGGGCATAGAATCCTACTGGCAAAAAAAACAACATAGCATACGGCGGGGACAGGAACCACTATCGGTGGAATATAAATAGTTATGGTAATCACACCCCAGTTGCGCAGATGACCCAATGCCGCACAGGTGTATGGCTGGGGTGCGCAGGGTGGGAACGTGGCCTGTGAGAGCCTGTGCGTCGTACACCGGCGCTCTCCACCGGGAGGAGGATGTGATACAAACAAAAACCAAAACAATGTTTTTGTAATGCTGGTTATAACCACAAGAGGATACAAACAAGATACAAAAGGAGTGTACCTTTAAATATTATGAAATTGAATCTTCAATTTTTAATCAAATTATTATTCAAATATATCAAATCTAGAGCATTTCACAGAAAAAAAGATGACAGATTGCCCTTTATGCATGATAATAATAAATTTAAATCATAAAAAGGCGATGTAACAGTGCCACATGCCTGGTGGTGTCTGCTGGCTGGGGGTTGAAGTTCCCCTCTGAGTCCATAGACGACTGTTTCTCCATCATGGCTACGTAGTTGGACTCCATGTAATCTGGGGGTAGGGCCCCCGCAACGGCACTCAGGCAGGGCAGAGCTATCTTAAACAGCTCATGGTCGTACCTCTGGGAAGCACACACAGAGCCAGAGGGGGAAATGCATAGAGAGGTGCGTCTAGATCGCATATTGAGAGCAGACACTGAGGGTCACCAAGACATAACACACAAACAGAGCAAATCACATTATTAGTACTACACCCTTCAAATTAATGTCACTGATCATCACATAGTCTATATTTTCACAAAGGTAAAGGTTATTTTAAATAAGATACTTTTTTTTGCACTGCAGGAACAAATCCTGTAGGTCCTCTTTCAAAAGAAGTACCTACTCTGGGGTAGGTACTTTTGAGCAGCCCTGAAAAACTGCTGGGCAGGGTTCTAAGCATATAAAGAAGGGGAAGTGGGCAGGGGTAGTATGCACGGTCCACTTTCGGTTGGCAGAGATAAATCAACATCGCAGGCCAATTGGCAGCGATTAAAATCATTTTGTGGCAATAATCCCTTACCCTGGACAGAGTGGGTGGGATTAGAGCCAGAGGGGGAAATGCATAGAGAGGTGCGTCTAGATCGTATATTGAGAGCAGACACTGAGGGCCAGATGTACTAACATGTAATTTCATCGCAATGTGCGTCTACAAACATGCAGTGTTATGTACAAACAGACAGTAAATGGCTAAAACCAAATTCTGCCTGGCGCAAAAGTGCAGAATCGCAATTTGTGCTTTCCCTAACATGCATATGCATTAATGGGAGGGTCGAGGGAAAGTGGGAGTTTTGTGCAAAAACGTGGGAGGAGATGCGTAAGGAAATACTGATTACCTATTCGATTGTAGGTATGAAAACTGCGGGGGAAAGCGCACGTCTGTTTTGCGTTGAAGTTTCGAGGGCAAATATTTCTCTGCTACTGCCGATACCCATTTATGGGTCTATATTCATTTATTTAGCCAGACAAGTTACACAACATTGTTCATAATTATAATGACACTGCTTTGTTTTTTAGATTTTTATAAGGAAATTGCATTTCACTTATATCAATTATTGGTAGGGACAATTTAATGGACCCTTAATATTGGTAGGGACATGTCCCCAGTGTTGTGCCTGAACGCGTTCATTGAACGATATATTCATATTTTGGGCGAACGTGAACTGAACGTACTGTATTACTGCCTGATGAACGTTCATTCTGGTGTCTGTGAACGGCAACACTCTCTCAGTTTAACTTCGTTCAATAGGGTGCCAGATTTCTATAGAGCCTTCCATGCGAAAACCCGGCTAAAACACATGGTAAACAGACCTTAATATGTAGCGGAAAAAACACGCTATCTGGCAACACCAGCCACCAGTGTCGCACCGCCACATGCGTCATCAAAACAAAAATCAGCAAAAATTGCTTTCTGTGGTTCTATATGGGCTGTGGCAATAATTTTTAAAAATAATAGCTCGCAGCAACATATGGAAAAAAAGAACTATGAACTAGTTCATTTTTGGAACTGTGAACTTAGTTTGTTTTGAACTATGAACTGAACTAGTTCATTTAAAAAAAATTGAACTAGTTCATGTAGAAAGTGAACTTTCCCATCACTGCATGTCCCTACTGTCCCTACCCAATGATGCAATAATAAACTTACTGGAAGACATCAGGTTCAACACTCCCGGGACATGCGTCACCCATAATGACAGGAGACGCTTGTTGCCCCATAATAACAGCCTGCGTGCCAGCGTGTGTAACTGACGAGAGTGCAGGCATCCCTGATGGCTGATATACACTACTGTTGTAGTATTGTCCATCCCTACAAGCACATGGTGTCTTAGAAGGAACGGAACAAAATGTCTCAGGGTTAGAAACACTGCCAAGAGTTTCAGGTAATTTATATGGGTCTGAGTTCCTCGCTCCACAACCCAATCACCGTTCTGCCCTTGTGACTGCCTCCCCAGCCTGTCTGTTGCAATTCATTTCCCTGATAGTAGTGCCAAGGCACATTCCATTGGCACTTTTATCCAGTGTGCCCCATGACGTACCGGGATCGAACCTGAGAGATCCAACCCATCGTTTAAAATCTCTCATATGTAGGCGACAGAGCCTGGTGACCGCCAGGGTTCTGGCCAACTACCATAATAGCCTTAGGCATAGCCTGAAGGGTTTTTTTTCACTTGGAAAAGAGAGGCACGCTCTGAATGTTTTCACTCCGCTGCTAAATCCAGAGACAGCCCTAGGCAGAGTATCTTCTGAATCGGCGTTAAAACTCACTTGTTTTTGCGGAACATACCAAGTTTTTCCATGCCCTCGAAGTCTAAGGAAGCAGACCCTTTGATAGGGCTTCTGTTGCTGAAGGGGTTCTCTTTCCATGTGGCAGAGACCTCTGGAAATGCAGGGAGGTGCTGCCTTGCTGTTCTCTTGGCCTGGGGTAATTTTCTCCCTGAGACCGGGTGGGTTGAGCTACTACTGTAGGCCAGGGGATACTAAGCCTGTCTGCAGCACATCTATAGACATCCTGCATGTCCATGCTCATCATGGGAGAGACTGGTGTGACTTCCCTCTCCCCAGAGTAAGCAAGAGGCTTTTAAGCCTGGGTGGAGGGTACGAACATGGAGTCTTCATCGTCCTCCTCCTCGGAAATGAGGAGCTCCACGACAGGCTAACTTGCTGGGCCAGCCGTCAGAGGAGACTCTTCATAGTGAAGCGGGAGCAGTGCGGGCAAGAGCGTGGAACCTCGATTTCTGACTGGGCATGTTTTAACCAGAGACAGGCTGAGCAGACCTGGTGTGCGTCTCTCCCCACAATTTCATTCCCACAGGTGCAGGCACGAGTCCCAGAGTCCCCATCTTCCATGGTGTGACGCTGTTCAGGTTACTTATAGGTGGGTGGTACCTGACACTGACGTCATAGATCACCAGCCAGTCATGGCTGGCATAGTGAAATAAATGCTTTTGAGGAATACACTGTGTGATGCCATAGTGAGACATCAAAACGAATGCTATATAACGTAATTATAAAGATAGCTAATTTCAAAGCACTGGTCTGCATACAGAAATAGCCATCACGCAGACACACAGAGTGTGAAATTAAGCATACTTGAAACATTTGGTAGTATGCTTTGGCCTTTAATTAGCCATATAGGCTAACACCACAAAAAGCAATGTAGAAACCATCTCAGTTCCTTCCAGGCTGAAAGGGTCAATTAGTGGGTCGTTTCTGTAAACAGTCGCACCTTCTGGGAAGTGCTGGGGAGTTCCTGTAGTCGAAAAGTTCCTTATCATACTATTTTATCTTATCAAACTTAAAATTAGTACCCATGCTTCATTTGACAAATGTATGATTTATATGATGTTTTTTTATTTTAAATTTGTTTTTCAGGACTATAGTACCATGTAGTGCAGTCGATGTAAGACCTCGTTGAACATCAGATTTAGAACTCTGGTTCCAATGGCTCTCATTTACAAAACGAACGTACGACAGAAAACAGGCGTAAAATCGCCTACGATAATAGAACTACTGTATGCCAGCAGTGTTGGCAGTTATCAAGTCCCTTTCTCTTCAATATCGTTAGTGGGGTAAACTCTGCTCTACATGTCAGAGAAAGTGTGCAATATTATATTGGCCTGTGGGGTTCTGCACAACTTTGCTTAGCATAATAGGGTGCCATTCGCCAATGCATCCAGATGAGCATATGCCCAGAGGGCCAGGGCCAGTACAGCCCCAACTTGAGGCTATAAAAAGGAGACAGGACTTCATTCATCGCTTTTAAAAAGTAAAATGTTATTTGTTAAATGTTTTTACCAAGGGTATGCGATTCACTAGAAATAAGACAATGCAAAACGTAGATTCTTTAATGCCATTTTCAGCCTGCCAAATAGTACCAGTTGGTTTGACTGGACTTGAGATGTTAATGTTTCCATTGCCAGGTCGGAGAAGTTCCTCTTTTTTGCCGGGTTACATTTAACATGTCGTAAATTCAAGGGGCGAGGCCTCTAAACCGAGAATATTTAGGGGCGTGATATTTAAATGAAGATTGTTTTCACCCGCCAATTTATCAACTCCCCATCATTCTTACGCTGGAATTGGAGAAATACAAAGTTTTCATGAATCACACGTGAACCCTGACGTAACATGATTTCTGTGTTGAGTTCTGCGCTGGTTTTTATGCTGGATTGACAAATGAGAACCATTGTCTCTATTTTTCTCTATTGGAGCTGGGTCCAGTGATTTATGTGACAATGTAACAAGCAACACATTATAAGAGACAGAAACAAAAATAAGACTATGACTCGCTAACCTTACGTGACAGAGCATCGAAGATTCCCCAGAAAAGTTTTCTAGAAAGGTGGAGCTCCTCGTCTGACGCTGCGCCGAAACTGCCCCATCCCCCGCTCAGACAGTAGTACTTCCAACAACGCTCATAATGATTTGTCAACAACTGAGAGAGAAACACAGTTATGTACATAACTAAGAGATTTCATTCCAAAGCTACTTTGATGTAATTCAAATAATCTTTTTCCAAAAAGATGCCAAGATAGTAACATAAACCATCAAACACTCAAATGTATTTTTTAAAATTTTTAATTTTCTACCTTCAGAGGCATCTTAGTGTGTTCATTCAGCAGTGGAACATCAAACACAAGCCTCCTCAGAAGGTGTTGCATCATGGATGGTCTCAACTTTCTGCACAGTGCAACAGGAATGTAGCTTGGTTAAAGTCAGACATTAGGGCCCTATTTAAACCTGGCATTAACATGCGTCGTGGGTGATTCGATCCTAAGTGGACAGCTCTAAGTACAGGTGTGAACACACACAAGACGCATTAAGAACCAGATCGCTCAGACCACATTTGGAGGTGGTCACTTATGACGACATTCTTTTAGCAGTGTGTACGTGATGTGTCCTGGGCCACATTGAAGGACCGCCTACTCAACTGATGCCCTCTGTGTAATCTGAAGTATGTACCCTCATTCATTTAGCCTGGAACACGCGAGGGAATAGAGCAATAGACCCATCACAATTGGTTTGAGGCGACAAAGTAGATGTAAGTATTATATTTCGCTACTTCTTTGTTCAACTACTTTAAATTAATATTTTACAACAAGCCACTGGTTAGCCTGTCTATGTAGTAGTGCATTTAACTGTAGTATCCAGCTGGCCGGCTTCCTCGTTTGAGGAATCATACCATTTGAGAAATCGTACCTTTTTGCGATTGTTGTTGTTGTTATGTTACTTAAACGGTCAGTTGTGCTAGAGTTTCTAATTTTGTGTGTTACTTTAGGGCGTTTGTTAGGAAAAACACTGCAGGGAAATCTGCAGCCTGCTTGGGTAAAAGAGGGCTAGCTTCCTAGCTTAAAATTGGCTAGTGAATCATATTTAGTATTTTATTGTGGTACATAATATTGGCTCATTTCAAGTCCTCTAGAATGCCTGTATGTTTGTTTGAATCTGCAAAAAAGAAATCGGAAAACCTTAAACAAATATATAAAGTAAGATACATTTACAGTACAAAAGCAAATTCATAATGAATCAGAACTGGTAAAGGTTATGTTGATGTTACGATATATGCTTATGTTTTAGAGGATTTGAAATGCCGCAGCAGGTTCTACATGCTCCACAACATCAGCTTCGAGGATCACCGTCCATGCAGATGTTAGCAGGCACAACAGGCGATGACCTCCGCAGCAAATGCTGGGCTGACTTTAAGGTCCTTGGAAACAAAAGGGATGTACCAGCAAGTCTTCCTCATTCCAAATGACCTCTCAATAATGTTCTGGGCCTGGGACAGCTTACTGTTTAATGTTATGAAATATTATTTTATGTCTTGCCTTCCCCAGCCATGAGCCACATCTATTTGTAGGGCAGATCTTGACAGGCGAGAGAGACAAACATCAGGGATGATGGGGACATTGGTATTGAGGCAGCAATAAGATGGGACTCATTCTCTAGAGTGTAAACAGAAAATGACTCACTGACTTATAATAAAATGCACAATAAAATATAAATAGTATATCTAATTGTAAGTCACTTTGGACAAAAGCGTCTGCTAAATGCTTAACTGTAAATGTAAATGTATATCCTGCTTTTCTTTCTCTTCACGTGTCCATGTATAGTTCTATTGTGGGACAAAATCAGCTTGATACAGTTATTAGATCATGCAAATCTTTAGCTTGTTTTATTACAAAAGTAAACTATGTTTATTTCAATTGTAATAAGCAAAAAGCAATTGTAGCTATGCATTTACATTAGTTTAGTTGTTAAGTGTAAGCAACGATGGACCTGAAACAGTGGACAACTTAATTATTCAGTAGCCTACAATTAACTGGCATCGAAGACATTTTCTACAAGCTTGAAGTCACTTGCACCTCGCATTTATAAATCGCCCTTTGGACAGCCAAATTGTACATTTTTGTTAATTAAAGTTCTTAGGTCGAGGTAAGGGAAAGTTTCTTTTGGCAACGCTACTGTATGTTGATAGGGCCTGCGTTGTATGTAGTACGTGATATGGGAATTCGGACGCAGCATAGTGTGTATTGTTTTGATTTCTTCTAATTTCAGGCAGACTAGGCATGGCTGCACAGGAAGTATGTTGCTGCCTCCTGGCGTTTAAAAAAAACAACGCATTTGGTCTTTGCAAGCGGAAAATATGTACCTGTTTATTTGCATATAGAGCAGGGGAAGTGAGATCCGATCTCAAGTAGAGGCACATTATAATGCCAGTTGTGAACAGACATACTTAAAGCTGTCCATTTGGGATCAATCTCACCCAGGATCCATGTTAATGCCAGGTGTAAACTGGGCCTAAAACAAGACCTTAAAAGGTGATGATAACATTTGAAATGAAATTAGGAAGCTCTATACAGGCCACAGTAACAAAGTAAATGGGGAATAAAGTGGATTGAAGTTAACTCCACAACAATATGCCTGGCTGGGAGGAATGCTAACCCTTACCCACAGACAGCCAACAGGCATTCCTCGATGGCGTCCCTCTGAGCCTTGGTTAGGCAGCAGCCTTTAGAGAGACGGTACACAGTGTGTAGCAGGGAGTCGATCAGAGAGGCGTAGGGCTCTGTACCAGCAAACAGCGGGGCACACTTGGTGAGGAGAGGCAATACAGCCGTGCATAGGTACCTGTTGAGGGCCAGCGCCATGTCTGTAGCACTGAGGGCCGCCTGAGAAAGAGAGAGTGAGAGACTAATATTATATTATACTGTATATACTGTATATATATATATAAAGATTTAAGACAGCATCAAAAAGAAAGATAAAGGTAAAAAGAAAAATACTTACACACACGTACACACACGTACACACACTCACTGTGTCCAGAGAGGCTGCGGCCCGCAGGTCTGGCAGGAAGCCCACCTCTAACAGGTGGAGCAGAAAGTTCTGGTCCTCGATGCCGTATACCCGGTCCAGGAACAGAACCATGGCTGCCTTGTGGTCTGGACAGAAACCTGCAGACATGTCTGGCTCTACCACAGACCCGTCTGCAGAGTAAACACACACTTCAAACTTTAACCAGCACTACGAAGATGATCATGGATGATCATTAATAACTCTTTGACTAACAAAAACCTTGCAGATCAAAGGCCAGGATGTAATGTTACAAAACATTTAGGCGTACAAACAGCATACATTTTGATTTAAGAAATCCACTGGCTATTTGTATTTCTAAATGAAACATCTGTCATTCTCAATTCTCACTGTTCACCGTTCACCGTTCCTGTTCCTGTTGAATTATTTGGAACGAAACATGGCTTGTGCAAACCATTTTGTTTTGGGGTGTTTTGGGGTGTCTTGGAAAATAAATCCTATAAAAGGGGGGCCATGGTTTAAAAAAGTTTGGGAACCGCTGGTGTAGGGTATGTGTTTGCGTGTGTGCGTGCGTATATCTACCCTTAGCCAGAGTAGGCATAGAGAACGGGATGCTGATGACCCCCTCCAGATCTTCTATGGGGATCAGAGATCTCAGGATTGCTCTGATCCGGATTGCCTCCCCTTTACCTGCATGGATCAACTGGAGATGAAAGGAGGAAGGTGAAGAGAGCAAAATATTTAGACAAAGAAGCCATTTAATGATGCATATCATTCACTTAACCTTTGCATAGATTGTGTGGTTGTGTGTGTGCGCGCTCGCCCGTGTCAACTAACATGCATCTCCGGTGCACAGCGCCCCAGAAGGTCAATGAGAGCAGCATAGAAGGTCATGATGGCATTTCCCATGTGGATAGTGTCGTCCTCTTCATCATCAATAATGTAACTGCTACATACAGATGCAACCACACACACAAGGACTTATTTATACTACCTTGGATTACTAATACATGTTTTTTTTTTTGCGTCATCCATTTGCCAAGCCAAATACAATACATGTACCCATGAACCTGAATAAAACCAAACAACACCATTATAAGGGAAAACTAAATCTCTAAAGATAAACTATTATTTGTTAATACACCACCAGCACAAAGTAGGGCTTACAGTGACTTGCTGGTCTCAGCTGTTGGGGAGGGTCCATCTCTAGAGGGGTCCTCTGAGATCTTAATGGCCTCCTCCATTGCTGAGAGGAGCCCATTGCCCCCCTCCCCTCGGAGGGCGGGGCCAAAACATTCAGGCCGGCGAATCAGCAGCCTTACCACAACGTTGGCATTTTCCTCTACGCTCTCACCTGACGGCAGGGGGAAAGGAACAAGCCAGTGGAGACAATATAGCCAATGGAGGATGCTGAACACGTATCCATGGCAACGCTTTGAGGAGGAGTGGCTATATGAATGCTTTGTTTCTTAATTATGATACAAAATCAGCACGTCAATCTGTGCTCATTCAAATATTACTGCCCGCTCAAATTCCAGGTATTTACCATTGCAGAATACAGCGAAACGAAGAAAGTCCAGGTAGCGTTCCCCCTCGACCGGGTTCCAGCCGATGTCAGGGTAACCTTTAGACACCAACATCACACAGCTCTGCAGCCCACAGCCCGCAAGGTACTGGACAACCTGCAGGGGGAGGCATAGAGCATAATGGAATGCTTTTAATATTAATTTTGCTTAATTGATTACAATAAGCAACTCAGTTTATTTATTATTTCTAATTGTGTAGATGCTTGTTCCTGGGTATCTGCCCTGATTTATATTTATTTTAGGTTTCTAGGATCTATTAGTACTATTTGTACAACATGTAATGATCCCAGAAGTGTCACCTTCTCAAGGTCTGGCTCTCTGAGGGCCAGGGCCAGCTCGTTGTTATCCATCACTGAGGCTGCTGCAACGTCCAGTGGAGTAGAGCCACGCATGGATGGAGACGCTGAGAGCAGAGGGACTTATTAATTCGTTACGGGTACCCTGAAGGATAAACGCCTTTTATTAGCGGCACAACAATGGACAACAACAACACAGCCCGCTGACGTCAGAGCATAGATAGTGAACGTGTCCTGTAAGCAATAGTAAAAACTAAACCTAACCAAGCAAGAAGATTGAACACAGTTATATAGGTGTACAATACAATCCAGATACAATCCTTGCATTGTATTGCCCCCAGAGATGTCCAGGAAAGTGACAGTAATTGACACAAATCGAGCAGTGCCCCTTTAAAAACTAGAAAATTAAAGTAGGAGGATGAATCAATCCATTGACATACAGTATATACTACATAAACAGATGTACCGAGACCGACGCTGCTGTTCTCCAGCAGGTAGCTGAGATGGTCAAACATGGCTTTCTGGTTCTGACGGCTGATTCGACAGAAGTAGCAGAGGAAACGACAACAGTTGGCCACCATCTTAGGAAAGGTGATCTCCTAAAAGGACACAATGGCACCTTTCTGTTGGTATGCCAACAAGGCAATGAGGAGAAATGGGATCAACTATTGGATGAAAATACCTTGGACTCTCCTCCACTTAGCACATTGACCATAACCTCCATTACGGTTTCATGCATGCCCAGGGCTCTCATCAGGTTGGGGTGCTGGTAAAACACCTTGTTGTTCATTATATCACTACAGAAGAATGGAGAAAAGGGAAGCTAAATGTCAAATGTCTTTCATGTGACGTGTTTTTTCACCTCTTTCAAAGAGGTTATGTCTCTTGAGTTCAGCATGGGTTTTAACTGTCACAAAGCAGAAATCATCACCTTTTCATGTTGATGTGTACAGATAGAGCGATCTATATGTCTGTGGTGCCATGCCATAGAAATCCCTGAGTTAGCCCTGAGTTACAGTGACACTGAGTTGATTTAGAATGACGCATATAAACTATGACCAATGTAGGTTTATGAATTATTTAATGCTGTTATTTTGGCTTAAAATATAGGTCTGTTAGTGCTGCACTTACTGGCGTTGCACTTGTTTAGACATCCCCATGGCTTGTCTCATTTTATCTTGTTGTGCCGTGCAGGGATGTAACTACAATAAATGCAGGTAATGCGATTGCATTGGGGCCCACATCAGTCAGGGGCCTGTGAGTGCGCACCCCCCTACCAATTAACTGGACCCTCCAATTAGACCCCATCCATCCTGCATTGGGGCTCAATGTTGTCTTGTTACACCACTGGTGATGTTCAGAGAAAATACGGGCTGGACCATCCCTTTTGTCAGGACAATTAAGATGGATTAGCTCTTTGTACGGACTATGTACGCAAAGTAGCAAAGCCCAAAACGCCTCCCTCGATCTAGCTCGCCGGTGTACTAACCACCGGCCGGCAACCGTCCACAATTCCATCATACCCCAGTAGCGCATCGCAACCCCACACCTGTGCCACATTCCCTCATCACCCTCTCCGCTGTCTATATAAGCGGGAGGATGAATGAGGAAGGTTGTGGGTTATTGTGTTTTTCTCACGCTATGCTACTGCCTGTTCCTCCAAACTTTAGAGCTTTTGTGAACTTTAGAAAGTAAATGTCCTGCCAGGTTTTCCTTTTCCTTCTGCTTGGACAGAAGATTTAAATGAAAGTGACTAATAATTGAAATCCCCTGGTTAAGTGAACAAGCAGAAGGCATGACTTGACAGAAGGCGTGAAAAAGTCCACATAAACCAGAATGCTTTGGAAATAACGATTATACCTATGGAATTATGACTGTCTTCTACATGGATGAACTGTTTCACAAGCACAATGTTGGTGTAACAAATTCACTGAAAATAAATGTTTTTATATGCCTTGAACATTAACTAAGACTACAACTTTTGTAGGACTAGGACATTTCCTAGTTGTGCAGATACCGCAAAAATACATTTACTGTTTCACAACAACAATATTGGTGTAATTAAGTGATTTGCTGCAAATGAATATTTTTATATGCTTATAACACTAACTACACTAAGCCACAAAGTGAATAGAGTATAGAATTTTGCTTATGTAGGCTGGGGCCTGGCCTGGGCACCGCTCACATCGTGAGATAACCAGTCCCCATTCATTTGAATATAAGGAACGGAAATAAATTAATCAATAAAAGTGGCTTGAAATAAATAAATGTGGCATTATAAAATAAATAAAAGTAGTCATTTAAAAAACGTAATTTTGAAATAAAATTTTTAAAACAATTATGTATTTATATATAATATATTTATTACCTAATTTATGTATTTCAGGATTTATTTCATAGCCATATTTATTTATTTATTATTGACTTAAATGACATTCCATAGATGAGAGGACTGACAGATTGCATTGCCATTTAATTTTGACACTAAAAGAGCATATTGACAAGTAAATGAAGACTGGGGGCGCTGTTTCGCTGGCACATTGAATTGCCAATTGCAAAATGAATTGCCGTTTAAATTTTGAATTCCAATTTGAACTTTGACACCAAAAGAGTGTATTGACAAGTCAATGTAGACTGGGGCGCTGTTTCGCTGGCACATTGAATTGCCATTTGCTAAATTAATTGCCATTTGAATAAAGAGACCATGGCAATATGAAATTCATTTAGCTTTCATTTTTAATCAAAATATTTCATAATTGAGGATTACATTGTCACTTTGCATATTGAATTGCCAATTACAAAATGCATTTTCAAATCGCATGACCAAATTGCACATTGAATGGCCATTTGCAAAATGAATTTCCATTTGAATAAAGAGGCCAAAAAACTTCCATATAACTGAAGTGAAAGGAGAAAGTTTGCAATGAAAGTCTCATACTTTCAATACTTACTTTTTTGAGAGCATTCGCTTGTAGCTGTAGCTCATCAATGAGAAAAACTTTAAAAAGTGGAGACTTCTTGTGATGTTTTTATACTGATACATTAAAACCCATTGCTTGTAAGCAATGCTGCCTGACTGCTAACTGTTCTGCAGGCACATACGATAGCAACACTGCCTATGCTAGCATGTTGCCTGTATTTACTCCTTTCTTAGCCCACCTGTTCTCTTGCTTTCAGTTACAGCAGAACGGAACATACAGTATCTGTAATCCCGCAGCATTTCGCATATCTATTTTTAGAATAGAGAAGTAAAGGACATGTTAATACGTTGAAACTTCTTCCTGGAGCAGTGGCACTGCCAGTATGACTCACGCCGGTGCTGCCGAAGCGCAATAGCTGTAATAACGTAATTTCTTACAGCTCACGCCCAGTGATGATAAAAAAGAAGTAATTAATGTCAGCTCTCATGAAAAACACAGGCCTGTAGATAACAATCGATAGTCTAAAAAAAGGTTGTTGTTATAATGTATAATTGTCATTGTCGTTACAGCGTTACATTATTTAGCAGACTCCAAACATTACTTATCTGTCGGGTTCCAATGCGCCACCGGGTGGATGAGTCAAGAATTGCAGTGAATGGACCAGAAAATAAATGTTTCTGTGACGCACAAATTGCGTTGAGTTCACAAACCGTGGACATTTTAGATCGCTCCATCTGTATGTTTTTGTTTGGTTATTACAGTGTTAGAACAAAGCCATTAGGAAAGGTTGTCCACTAGGTGGCATGAAGCAAAATCTTCTCTGAAAACATCAATTGAACTGATCTTTGTGTGTGCGCGCGTTTATGTATGCGTGTATCTGACCCAAGTCCTCTGATCATGAGCTTCTCCTCTTCTCTCCCCATGCGAACACTGAGCAGAGACCTGATCTGGCCCAGAGCAGCCAACAGGTTGATAGTGTCTTCCACAGACACTGCATTGATGGTGTAAGTCTTAGGCAGAGCCCGCACCTAAACGGAAACATAGAGACAGAATCAAGAGAGAATAATTGTGAGTGTAAGACAAAACAACTCTGAATAAAACTCCAGCTCATTTTTAAATATCAGCCTCTGTTCTGAAGATGAGTTCTGATTTCTGAGATTAGGTTCAGGAAATCCTGTGTGTTCATTATTTGGTGCATGCACACACTCACCTGCCCTCCAATGCCATCGTACTGCCGGTGTAGCAGAACAAACATGGCTCTGACCAGCTCTGGGTCCTCGATAACAGATTCCTGAGCCCAGCGTACCATGGTCTCTGAGATCAACTGCTGTAACGTACCTAAAACAACCAGAAGGACTGTGATTTTGGTACAACACAATTTATAATGTTACAGTGACGGTAAATTAAGTACAACATTTAACTTCACATTTATACATTGTTCATTGTAGGGTTAGATATACAGTAGATATTCATATGTGTTCAAATTGTGTTACTTAGAACCTCTTTAGTATTTGATATTGGTTCACAAAGTGATCCATTAATGTCTTTCTATTCAGTTTTATAGAACTGCTAAGAAATGACGACCTACTGGGCTTCTTGTCTTTTTTCTTTTTTGGCATGTCAGCCATCTTCCTCTTCAGGTAGGTCACCTTCTCCACCAGTGACAGCAGACGTCCTCGGATGGTGCAGTCACCATCGCCTTCATTCGCCCTGTCGTCATCCATCTCTATACCTGTGGAAAAAGGGAGGAGAGGGGACTGGCTGTCAACTTGAATCAGCTTAATGAACTTGCTGTATGCTGTATGATTGCAGACTAGTACCACAGTGTTTCATGAGGTCTTCGTGAAAGTCGAGCAGCTGTTCTCTGATGTATTCTGGACAGGGACACTCCTGCTTCTCATACTTAAAGTTCAACAGCATGTTGATCTGCAGGTCAGGTGGAACATATAAATAACTATCAATGCTGACACGGTCACAACTAGAATATAAAACTATTAAAATGAAACCAACTAAACAAATAACAGATACACACACATTTGTCCATATTGATGGTTAGTTTATTTGTTGCTTGTGTTGGGGGGCAGGATAGTCTCTAGTGGTCTCTGGTCTGGGTGTTCGACTCCAAGCAACAAGGTCGTAGCAAGATGCCTTACCCCATATCGGCTCCTTGTAATACTTTTACTCACTGTATGTCACTTTATCAGTGGTTCTCAAAACTTTTACAGTCTCTTTGGACATTCTACATCCTGCTGTGTACCCCCTCACATTTGCATGGGCGCACACATTCATACGCACACACACACACACACACACTGTATACAGACATCAATCCCACATACCAAATACTTTATTTGCTAATCAATGTGACTCACCACAAAGTAATGAGAAGGATGAGCTTGACATGACGTGCATAAGTCCGCAATGTTTGGTTGTATAGGAGAGAGATTCAGTCTTAAAAAGTTTACCACACACAGTCTGCGCTTATATTTAGTTTTCATGCGTGACTTCTCAAGGCAGTATACTCATCACGCAATGCTATCCAGAAATCTGGCAGTAGCTTTTGATTAAAGTAAATTTTTGAAATACCCGTTTGTTGCAATTTCAATTAGGCAGACGTGACCGTCAAACAGACCGGGAGGATCTGGCACCACGTAGTTCCTTGAGCCCCTGCTCTTTTTGCATTCTCCATATGGAATGGAAATAAAGTAATGTTGGTTCAGTATATCGATCAATGGACATGCGCAAAGATGAACATTAGGCAATAATTTGATTGGTAATCAATTACTTAACTGTATTTGACAGTCATTTCGCTGTTTGTACACTAGATGGTGCAAGGTGTTAATGACAAAAATATTTTTATGTAATCAAATTAAATGTAAATCGTAGAATTTTTCCACGTACCCCAAGTGTCATTCAGCATATCTTCGTTTGGGAATAAGGGCTTTAGATAAAAGTGTCCGTTAAATTCCGGTCCCCAATCACCGGGCCGCGGGACATTTCCTAACCGGGCCTTAGACTACGACATGAGTTTTAAAATGTATTTTTTGAAATGCATGTAAACTTAATAAACTCAATGTACTTCGCAATAATGTCAAGTTTTTACATGCCATAGGCCAACATGCAGTTGTTAGATTGAACGCATGTTTGCAAGGTCTTTTTTCTTGTGTCTGTCTGTCCCGCCTTCAACACTTTATGTATTGGCTTCCGGTCCGTGAAAAAAAAATTAGGAAGCAAACGGGTCCATGGTGCAGAAAAGGTGGGGACCCCTGCGTTAAATTACCTAATTCTATTTGTTTCACTCGTCCACCCATCCATCCTAGTCTACAAGTAGCTTGTACAGGATATTCATCTGCACCTGTTTTTTCGTCCAGGTTAAGTTTAGACTGTTTTTAAATATCTTTAGATATAATGAATAACTGTGTCAGAAGTGCACACAGCACATTTTGAAACCAGGAGCTTGTTAGCAATACGGTTGTAATAAATGTCACGCTAATAAAGCTGAATTGAATTGAAATTAATTGTTTTCACAGGAACCTGTTTTGTAGCCCAATGTACGAGTTGTACCCTTTTGTACGCAATTGGCTGACAGGGTCATGTGATCTTGTGATTGGTTGAGACATACCCTTTAAGCCTTAATAGCATCTCAATATAACAATATTTTCAAAATCTACCCCACAAATGTTAAACCAGCTATTAAAACCTTAACCTCGAAAAAATTATAACCTTTCCCATAGACTTCCATTTTTTCCAAGGATGTTTTGCTCTATTTTGGAGCCAGCCACCTAGTGGCAGAGGAAGAACTGAATCTTAAGTCACTTGTGCATTTTGTGTCAAACCTTTGCAGCGTTTCCTCCTTGGGTGAGCAGTATAAACTGGACAAGATCCAAATAACTGTGGTCTTCTGCTACCAACTACCCTACACTACCCTACCCTAGCATACTAAGGCTTACCTGTTCTTGAGGAGGTGATCTGAATTCTTTGGTCTTCTTGGCGGTAAGCGCGGCCGACATGTTGAGAGCCTGCATCACTTCGTTGTAGCGGAACCGTTGGTTGTCTTGGAGACAGGCCACAAAGTCATCAGAGAAGGCCACCACCGCCTCGATGCGATGACGCACCTGGCAGTCACACAGGTACTGCAACAGGTGGCACATCTGAGGCACGTGCACACACACACAGACAGATGGTTTGAGTACATGGAGATTTGAGACCGACCAAATTCTCTCATGGCTTGTGTCATCATACAGAAAGTGTAAAAAAAAAATATATTCTTGATATAAAATAAATTAAAACAAATCTACATGATACATGATGCTTCTTTGTCACAAACATGTAGAAAAATGAAAAAACTACATGTTGGGCCCATTAAAATTCTCACTTTCAGTTTTACAGGCTCTGGTAACTTCATCTGCAGCAATCCCTCTTTAGGCACTTTTCTTCCTTCTTCAAGCCTGGTGCCTCCTCCTTCTCCGTCAACCCCACCTCCTCTTCCAGCGTCAGCCTCCGAGTGCATCTCCTCCTGGTCCAGCCCTCTTTCAGAGAACACTGACGGCTCAATCAGCTGAAGGATGTTTTTTAGATCTCCGTTGTGGAACACACCCATAATCAACAGCGTGTAGAACAGTTTTATGAGTGGGACAAAAAGGAACTCGGTGCTGCCCCCTATTGGATCTCGCACGTGCATGCACCCCTCCCTCACAGCCTCGGTGAGCATCTGAATAGTCTTGCTCTTCAGCACCTCCAGAGGGAACTCCGGGCTGTACTGGAAGCAATCAGCCGGCCCGGAGCCGAGAACACTGCTCTGATCCGAAGAGCTGATCCCACACACAAAACTGGGTGAGGAGAAGTGCATTCTGGGCCGCAGGGAGGTGCTGAGGCCGATCCCTGGCAGGCCATGTTTCTTCTGCTCATCAGGGAAAAGTGTGATGCTCTTGGTCTCCTCCGTCATGGGCACAATGTACTCGTTGTTCATCATGAGGCGTGCTGTAGCATAGCTGCTCAGGTGGATGTCAATGAGGAGGTCATAGTAGCCTGTACGTAGTAAACCTGCAATGGTTCAGAAAGGGACAGGGTTAGCTAACTGGGGAGGTAACATAAACATGTATGCTAATGCACTTTATCATGATACATTTTATATGATCATAATTTTTAAGGCCAAGGATCAATACATTTGCCGTTTGTTAAGTATTAAAGGATAGGCCAATTGACCTACATTATAACTGTAACATCACAACACACACACATCGAAATAGAATTCCAAGTTTAATCAAAGCTCAGAAAGGAAAGAGGCAGGTTAATACAGGCAGTGATCAGGCGATGCACATCAACAATCAAAATCCAAAAAAAACAAAAACAAACAAAAGACACCGAAAACAGGCTCAGGCCACAAACACAGGTAACACAGGCAGGAAAAATAGAGGCTAGAATTCACAAGACACACTCTATGAATTGGCAACTAACATAACAGTTAGTGGGAACGGTTCTCTTGCTGTGACTGTTAGACGTCAGCAATGGGAGCGGCTCCCCAGTCCCAGGCGTGACAGGACCCCGCTCCTATAGCCGTCACCTGCCAGCCTAACCGGGTGATCAGAATGCCTGTGGTGGAAGTCCTGAATGTGGGCACGTTCCAAAATGTCCCTGGTATGGACCCAGCACTGCTCCTTGGAGCCGTAGGACTCACAGTCGACTAGGGGCCCGTTTCAATAAGGAGGTTCAGCCAACTCTGAGTTCAAACTTGAACTCTGAGTTGACTTACCTTGAGATGGGAAACTGAGTTTCCGGTTACAGAACAGCTGTTAGTTCAATCAACTCTAAGTTGATTGACTCTGAGTTAAGCGCGTGCACCACAACTATAAAAAGCCATTATCAATGGAGTGCAGATATTAGGAGTCACCATGGCAACAGCGTCAGACAAAAAGAGGTCTGCATATTTCTCCCCAGCAGAACTGGATGTGTTTATGCAAGCATATGCAGAATTTGAACACGTATTTTTTTTTAAAGCAACACGGCTGCAGCGGCGAAAGGACAAAGAGTTAGCTTGGGAGAAAATAGCTGCTCGAGTCACTGTATAAAAGTAATTAAAATGTAAACTTACGCATTGTAAGTTTACATTACTTTTATACAGTGTTGGGTGTAATTAATTATTAAGTAATCTAAATACTGTAATTTAATTAAAGACTATAAAACAATTATGTATACTGTAAAACAATAGTGGATTTAACATAACATTTTTAAAAGATATATTTTTAATGTAACCTTCTCTGTCTAGTTACACACTTTGGTCAATTCAAGAATAATTCATGCAATTGTATATTGTTTATTTGAAAGCATTAGAAGTGTAGTTTCTTGTCTCTCCTTATTGTTCAAGTGGTTGAGGTTGATTTGGGATTTAAAAAGTAATTAATAAGTAAGTAGACAAAATTAGTAAGTAGACCAATACGTTCTAGAGATAGTAATTATTACATTAATCTAATTAGACTTGTTGAAGATGTAATTTGTAGTTAGTAATTAAGAACTATTTTAGACTGTTATAACCCATCTGTCATAATATCAGAGGTGAAACTGGAAGAACAGTAGCCTAACTAATATGTTATGCATCATATTATACAGAAAACCATTTGCAAAGAAACGTAAGGCAACGCAAAGTATCTGCTCGGATGTAAGAGCACGGCCGTGATGGTTGATGTTTCTGATGTAAGGATGGATGTATCTTATTGACCTGTAAAGAAAAACGGTACCGCTCAAATGAAAATGCATAGGGATATGACAAAAAATCCACTCTGGGCCTCAAATCCTCTCACAATACAGACAATTTCCCTGTACAGATGTAGCGATTCAAAATGTCGGCAGCGCCATGGCAGATCATTTGCGGCAACGGGGTGCAGTGCGTCAGCTTGACGACGTAACATGCCACAACATGTAGTAGTGATTATTGAACGCAAGAGGCCCCCCCGTGTATAAATTCCCACAAAGCCGGCATTGAGTTCCTACTTTACTGTTGCTGTTTTGAGTTTGAATTTGAATGATCAATGTATGTTTCTAAATGATTAATGATTTAATGTGGTTATTTAATGTTTGCTTACAACATAGGCTAACTAGATTGCTGGCCGTGGTTTTAATATTTTCTAAAATCCTCTCTTCTCTCACTCTCTCTCATTAATCCTGTAACATTTTGAAAATTCAGCTGTTAATGCGTCCTGTATGCCTACTGTATATACATAATTACATATTAAATCAGGTATTGGATTGGTCTTGTCTATGCCTAGGAGAAATAGCTCAATAACTAAGTTAACAGGCGTAAGATCAATAGGTCGATATCTGAGGCTTGCTTCTTTATTTTCTCTTTTCCCTGTATTTATGCTAAATTAAACACATTTATAGCTAGCACTATTGTAATCCGATAACTCGACAGCCGCACTAAACTAAAATGTGAAAATTAATGAGTCATGCTATATATCCAATTACCGATATGATAGTAGTACGACGCAACTTTACATTTTGCCCGGGAATTGAGCTAATGATGCTACCACCACTTCTCTCCCGATGCATTTAGGTGACAACAGCTGCTAAAAGAGCTCACGGGTGCTGCCGGTTATAAGCAAAGACTACAACCAAATGCCGTGCCTACTATTTTCTCCCACAAGGAGTCTAAACACCCTCGGGTAGCGAGTAAAGTACGCTCTTCTAAGACGGTCAAAGACAAGCGGCTGTTAAAAGACCTCCTAGAATCTAGGATTCAACACGGTGCGCATGATTGTATCATTGTAACAAGATAACTTTAGAGGCGAATGTTTAACTGTCAAAAATGTCAGCTCAGGGAACCTTTTGTGCGGTCTTGTGTGAGTCATCGTCTCCTTAAAGAACCTTATGAGTCGCTTCTTAGGCAAGTCA
>JAODLI010019286.1:0-22596 GCA_027575585.1 Percopsis omiscomaycus
GACAACATAGTTGTGGATCTTATATTGCATTTCTGTCACTAGAGCCTCTTAAATATTACACACTGGTCCTTTAATTACCTTTTCAAATGTTTTACATGTAAAATATCTGAATATTTTGTGCGTCTGTGTGTGTTTCCAGTGAGGTTGGCCAATGCCATTCATACTATGAATTCCCTGGCAGAGCTTGCCTCTACTTCTAAACGACCTACTGATTCAGTCTGTCACATAGCCACATAGTCACTAAGCAAAACCAGCCTAGCCTGCTATACAGAGACCAGACAAACCTCCATTTAACCTACTGTAGCCTAGCCTACACTGTCAGACACTATATGTTTAGAGGGTATGCTACATGAAGTTATTTTATTTTACAAAAGGTCCCATAAGCAGTTTCCACTCTATACATTACTGGCCACTACTGGCATAAAATTAGCTGTGCCAATGCTAACCTTAGTTGTAAACATGGCGAATTCCGTAGCAATGGGACACTTGCTATGGAAAATATACAAACTCCCAAATATTCTTTCAAATTGGCTGCGGTACCAATCGCTGTCCAGGCAAGGCAGGAAGCAAGCCTTATGCCCGGCCCCAGGGGCTTGTTAGTAATGCAGGCCTAGGTATAGGATGGTCTAAGAAAGCTTTGCTGAGCCTAGCGTACACTATCAAAGCAAACAGCAACTGGCATAACATAGGCGGATATATCTTAACATAGCTTGTCATAACTTAGCATAACACATCAGTACCTTACTAAGCATATGGCTCAGCTTGTTGTATAGGGTAACTGAAAACATATCATGTGACTTCTCCAGTGGCAGAGATTCAGTTACAGTGCATCTCTGGGTCAGAGGATCTTGCTAAGGATCGTCACTTTAGAAAGACAGGGATATACTCAATAGATTCAGGGCAGCATGTTAGTGTATGGTGTGTGTGTGTGTGTGTCTGTGTGAAGCATGGAAAGTGAATTAAGTTTTTCTAAAACTACCTCCACATCTCGCTCTATCTCACAAAGACACACACACACACACACACAACCACAGACTCGTTTACATGAAAGCAGAAGCTGAGACAGTGTTACGAGATACCTGTTCACACACTGTAAATCACAACATAACTATGCCCTCATGGTAATATTGCCCTCCTCTTTCAGAGACGTGCCAAATCCTTAATAAAGATGTAGTAACTAGTTTTAGTATCTTCATTAAAATTACATGAAAAATAGGTGTTTATGATTTGTTTATATATTTATTATGATACTTTTATCAGAAAGGGGTTGCAAGGTTTGAACCATTTATTTCTACTTTGGGAAGAGCAACTTAAACAAAACGACATTCAAAATGTGTGTGTGTGTGTGTGTGTGTGTGTGTGTGTGTGTGTGTGTGTGTGTGTGTGTGTGTGTGTGTGTGTGTGTGTAACATGACCCATGGTGTTCCAGTGTCCAGCTGCCATCATGCTAATCTGAGTGACATTCCTTAGTACAGGGCGCCCAATCACAACACTATGTCAAAACATCCCGGGGGTTTGAAACTAGGGTTGTGACAGTATGGTTCTTTTCTTACCATGGTAAAAAAGGCAACGTATCACTGCGGTTTGGCAGTTAACCACGGGTAAAATTATTTTGAAAAAAATCACGATAAATAAAAAACTTGCTGGTCAAAATGCCTGGTAATAATAAACCAGACATTTGTGTTTCGACGGCGAAACAGTACTACTACAGTACTACTACCTATAGTACTACTTCATTTTCTCATCTTGTGGGTGTGTCGGCTATTTCTGTAGGACCATATGCCTGAGGTCTTTGGAATTAGTGATCTATATTTAAGCACAATGTTGGTGGAATTAACAGATTCGCTAAAAAGAAATGTTTTTATATGCTGTGAACATCAACTTCACACTCCTCATGAGCTTCAGACTTCAGCATTTCCTGGTTGTTCAGACAAGGAAAATACAATCAGCTGTCTTTTTCTATCGGCACAAACTGTTTCCCATGCACAATATTGGTAATTATGAGATTCGCAGGAAAGAGCTCAACACCGCAGTAGGCATCACATGACCGCGGTATTGTGGTAATGCGGTCATTGTCACAGCCATAGATTAAATGACAACAATTACAACAACTTTGAAGAAAAGACAAAGCAACAGAAAGCTTATCGTTTGCGTTTGTCACAAATAAAACCAATCCCTCCTCAGTGTTATATCTACTGTACTGTACTACAGTGGCTAAATGTCGCTCTTGATCTGAAAGCTCCGTCTTTTGTTACGAAAGCCCCGTCTTGATGTAAACATTTGTCAATAGTTAGCTAATGTAAGCCACTAAGCCTTCTATCAATACCTAAAAAAGCCTTTTCAACCACTCAGGTTAATTAGTCAAATGCAGCAGGTTGACATGTCATACCTGCAACACACAGACACGCGTGCACACACACGCTCATGTTGTTTATGTAAGCAGCTAGTGGTATGTGCACTGTCTGGCTCCTCCACTAGCAGCCTAGGGCAAGGCGACGACAGGTAGAGAAAGACGGGCGGGGGAACCGGGAGGAGCAGGGAGAAGCAGGGAGGAGAGAGAGGGGAGAACAAAGAGAGCGGGAAAACAAAATGACAGCAGTTGTAAAAAGGGAGAGAGGAAGATGGTAAGAAGACATAGATGTAGAAAGTGAGAGACAGACAGGAGAGGGAGGGAGAGAGAGAGAGACCTGTGGTCAAACAGGTTGAGATGAGAGGAATTCTCTAAGAAATGCAGGGAGGTGTCTCGAAAGCCCCAAGGAGGGGTGTGTGTGTGTGTGTGTGTGTGTGTGTGTGTATGTGCACGTGTGTGTTTGCCACCTCTGTTGTTAATGCTTATCGGGAGTGGCTGTAGAACTGTGAACTTCAAATACACCTGGGTGTTCCGCCCAAACTGATTGACAGGTCTGTCAAGACTGTCAATCATTCATCTCTGTGCTGTCAGTAGTTACAGTTACAGTAGCCACACAAGTATGTTTCCTATTTAGTAGTGCTGGAAACAAAGACTCTATGCACCAACGCAGAGGGGGCACGTTCAACTGAACAAACACGGTGCACAGTCAAACTATTTAGAGGCCCAAGGCTCCTGGTCGTGTCAGAGTCTGTTACTGCAACACGTGAAGGGTAACGGGGATGTCTGCATTGACCCCCAGCTAGGATCACAAACATATCTGAGTGGGCCCATTGATGTACCAGGCCACAGCACACAGCAGTAAGTGATATAATGTTATGGCCCACATTCCTGTCTACCCAGACAGGTCTGGCTCCAGCTCAAACCACACAAGCGTGGGTCAAACACTATCTGCAGTGACTAGTAATGGCTTGTTTGAGCCTGGCTGAGTGAGAGGACAGCACGATATAATTTGCCCTGAAAAAGTGAAAATTAGGGAGAGAAAGTGAAAATATAGTCTATGCAAACCGTTTAAAATTCCTTTAGGCGGTGCATGGGAACTGAAACTTTAGCACAGTGACAACAGTAATCTAGGACGTGCGTTGCAGTGTTAAAAAAAAAAGAAGACATTTTGGTTTGGTTGATGTAATGACAGCAAAAATACATTTATATTCTCTCTTTCTAGCAGGGGAACATCTGGATACAACACTATTAGATGAGGCTGACCAAAATAGTCGATGCAACAGAGCAGAGAGTGTGTGTGTGCACGTGCAATCGCGCTGAGCAAAATACTTGAGCGAATGATTAAATATTCCATGAGTGCATGCTAGAAAAATGTGTAGTCCTTTTTAATGCTTTGTGCTTGTGTGTAGTGTGTACGCACAAGAGCATAATGGAGAGATGGAGAATAAAGAGATAATAACAGCATTCATAATACAATAACCTGAATCTGAATACAGAGTGCGGCCTCTGTGTTTATGCAGGCTAAAGACAGGAAGTGAGTGTATGTGTGTGTGTATACAGTGACAGAAAACTGCTTCACTAACCACATCATCCAAAGTGTGTTAACCTGTCAACCTCTAAGAGGAGATGATAGGAGGAAAGAGATAAAGGATAGATAAAAGTAGAATTAGGAAGGAAAGAGGAGAAGATAAATGGTGAATGGAGGGGCGCGAGAGAGAGAGAGAGAGAGAGAGAAATTAAAAAGAAATGGAAATAGCAAGTAAATGGCGAGAGGAGAGCAAAAATGATAATAATTATGAGAGGAGAGAGCAAATGAGAAAATGAGAGAGCAAGAGAGTGAAAAAGGTGGAGGGCGGTCTGACAGCAGGTCTGACAGCACTGCTCACTGTCAGCTGTGCCCTTGGCCCAAACGTATGTGGGTGGGGGGTGGTATTAAAAAGGAGAGGAGAGTGCAGGTGTTACAGTAAAGCAAAAAACATTTGAGAGCATAAATGTTGTCGTCATTTAGGACACGCCCCTTAGTATTTCCAGTAAGTAATTCCCTGGTGCCTAGCATAAATTTACCATTTATCTCTCCCATCAGGGATTCACGTCAAAAGCCCTAACTGTGTAACTGACAAAAAATCTGGCTTGACATTTTGGTATAAGTCGCAACAGTTAACTGTCAAAATGTTGAAAACGACACACCGCCAAGATGAATCGCAACCCTTGATCCCTTACTTACTGCAGGTGTCACCAAAATTACCTAAACTATGTGCAAAACTGACCTTAACAAGCCTGCATGAGTCTTTCTTTAATAGGCGCTTTTGGACCAGAGGAACTTTTTTATAGTTCAGCTGTTGGAGGAAGTACCCCCCTTCTTTGTGTGTCCGCACTGCAGGAACTGAGTGCGATCATAGTTCTTAAAACGCCGTTTTGAGGGACTTTTTTAGCTCCTACTTCAGAGTAGGTACTCTCCCAGCGCAATAAGAACCATAAGTCAAATGAAGCACCGGCAAACGTAATAAAAAAAATTAAAAAAAACAGACAAATGGGCCGAAGTCCAGGCTTTATTGAGCCTCTGTGCGACAGAGGAAATTCAAAAAGATTTTGACGAGTCTAAGCAAAATAATAAAATATTCGCTAGAATTTCCTCTAAACCAGTGACGTCGCTATACCAACCATCGGCCAGCTTACGTCACTTCAGCATTCCTACTGGCGGTGCAAATGCAAACAGAAACCAAGCCCTTGAGAAGGTGTGCAGTTCTCGGGGAAGTCCCTAGAACTGTTTGGTCCGAAAGCACCGAATGTTTAGCACTATTCACAGAACCCCTCCTGCTAGCTAGCGTGTGTGCGTGTGCGCATGTGTGTGTCTGCATCCTATTCAGCACATTTCCTTGGTAGAGCCACGTTTGGGCTTATGTCGACACCAAGTGAAAGGACTAGTGTGTTTGGCCCAGTGTGTGTGTGTGTGTGTGTGTGTGTGTGTGTGATTAAGCTGGCTTGTGCCTATTTAGGACACAGGGAGAAGGAGACACAGCTGCCCTGTGTCCTATCCTAAATATCATTATGCATGACTCAGCACATATCTATATAACATAGACCTTGCTGCTGTCAATTAGCCTGCACTTCCTAGAGAGAAAGAGGGGTGCAACTGAGAAAGAGAGAGGAAAGGAAGAGAGAGAGAGTGGACAGTAGAGAAATGAATGAAACGGGGAAAGGAAAAATAAGAGAAGATTAAATAATGTAGCCTAGAGAAGACTTACGGGGCAGTAGATGGCACTCAACAGCAGGCACACAACAGTGTGTTATACATGGGACAGAAAGGGTTCAACTCAAAGGTTTTGAACAGAGCAGACCTACACACACACAACCCATACACACACACACACACACACATGCCCACTTATATCCACAACAAAGATAATATGCTAATGCTAGCAAATACACACACCCTTACAGTTTTTGGTCTGAGAACTATGTCCCATTGTTGTGAAACCAGGCTTAACACATTGCGATGGAACTCAAAGTGGCCCGCACACGCACACACACACACAGAGGCTGGCTTGGCTTCCAGGTTACACATTCATTGTTGTATAGATAATCTACAACCTGGTCCGTTCATTTGCACGGAGCATGGTACAGAGATAGCGGACTGAACACAAGGCATAGTACTCTGGCCTGCCTCGTGGCTCACGGGAGCATCAAATACCAAACATTCCTGGTGTAAGTCACAGCTATTCAGACGCCCTGCCTGTTTTCAGAGAGACAAAACGTTTTGGCTCATCATCCCTTGACTCATCTGGCAGAAAGTCAGAGCTCTTACTGGCCAGTAGTGGCAGCTCACTCTGTAACATCCCATTATTCCACTCCTCTTTCCATCTCATCAGTCCATTCATTTAATCTGACACACAGCCCCCCAGCATACACATGTATACAGATTAAATACATTTAAAAGAATAAAAGAGAGCCTTGCATAACCTATAGGACTCAGGCTGCCAGGATTTCACACGTAACACCCTAAATGACACTGTCAGCTGGCCTGCTGGATACCCACAGTGCACTACTTCAGCTTGGAATGAGTGGATCTACATAACTGCTATAGCTATTGTAATCGCTACTACATCTACTAAACCACTACCGCCATTGTTGCATATGCTGCTTATACTCCCGGTTCCCTGAAAACCAAAGGAGTAATTCTCTTAATTATCTCTTTTTATGTTCTTTTGTTTCATTATAAGCTTAATCTTCATAGCATGTTCTATATTGTATATGACCTTTATAACAACTTTGTAATTTGGCTAAAAGAAATCTAGTTGTGCCAGGGTGAACTGGGCAGTGTGTGGTCCATTTTATTTTCTAAAGCTTGGGAAAATATTATACTATAATGCAGTATGTATATATAAGTGTATGAGAAATGCAACTGTGTCCATATAGAACGATGCCGTAATACTCTACCGCGCATGTTAATGGCTTCCATCTCACCGTTTCTAAAATAAATCATTAGGAGTGCATAATTCATGGGAGCTAGACAGGCAACTTAAGAGTCAGGCAGTAGGTGTTCCTCTTGTTCACTGCCAAGAAGGGGAGTGGCATTTTTACTTCCAAACCGCCCAAAAACATGGATGGAAACAGTCCTGGTAGATTGTTAGATATGGTAGATACAGCGAGAGACACTCACCGCTAGCTGTTGCACCAGTCAAGACAATAGCAACACAAATCTATCAGTGTATTTAAACTTCACCAGCATAGAGTTTCTCTGGCTGCAAAAGCACGCTGTGGGAGCCAAGTGCCTCATGTCTTCAGACAGCTGAGGACAAAGGGGAGTTATCGTGGTGTAACTGATACCTTGCTTTAAAACAGTATCGGTTTCAGGGAAATGCAGTGGCAGAACACTTTCGTAGAGTATAGTGATTTACAGTTTGCTGCCAGAAACCACTCCATGTTGTAAGATAAGATCATTTTACCATTTTCAAATATCAGTTTTTATGTATCCTTTTTTTCAGAACTACTGTCAGATGGAGGCACGCTGTTAGTAAGTAAGGCCAGTGGAAGCGGTTTTGACTCCATAATCGTCCAGGATGGTCATGTCTGGAACACAGGCCCTGAGCATGGCAGTCAATCATCCCTATGCAGTTAACTGGTGGTGTTCACAGTAGTAACGGCTTTAATTACCTTTGTGTAATGTGAGAGAGAGAGAGAGAGAGAGAGAGAGAGAGGGAGAGGGAGAGGGAGAGAGAGAGAGAGAGAGAGAGAGACTCTGTTCTCCTGCTATCCTCTGTCTGCCCGTCTGACCTCCCATGCTCACTAATCCTCACTGAGGCTGCTTCATTCATTCATTCCAGCTGTCTGGCATTTCCTGATCCAGTGTATTGCATTTATAGAGGGACCAATGGTAAGCAGGACATGAGGAAGGTGTTACTATACAGTAAATGCAACACTGGACATAATTATCCCACAAATGTCACACCAAACACCAGATAATAAACAATATTGGGACTGGAACATGGAAAGGCTTTCATGAATGGGTTAGTGAATCATCACTTATATACCCCCAATTAGTGTGTCATAGAAATGTACATTTATTTATTAAAAAGTCGATACATGTTCTACTGGCGCTGACCAGCGGCCATCAGCAGTGGATTACTGGCCACTCCCTAGAGTTCATGTGTGCAACTGCACAAATATGAAGCACTGTGGTGCGAAAGTGCTAGTAATGATCAAGGAAACTTAGCAAAGTTTCCCTCTTCACAATGCACTCATGGTCCCAACAGTTAGTAGAAGAATTGTTCGGTAGCACAGCAGGCAAGCGTACGATTGATTTTCTGCACTTCCTGGTGCTTGCGTAACTTGACCTTGAAGGCTGTACTACTATTACTTGACTACTGCTGCCACGCCCCCTTCCTGTGCGCCGCTACAGGCTTCGAGCAGCTTTCCTGTACCCCACCTTGACTCTCCTAAACACAACCGACAGGCAATTTACATGTGTGACAGAAGCTTTATGTAAGTTGCCTATTTCATCAAATGCTTTCTAGCAGATAAACACAAAAAACACTGAATTGAACTGAATTGCTATCCCACTGCTTTACGTCACCATACCTTCTTAGGTAAAGGCCATCTCTGAATACAGCCTAGACAAAATAGCAGAACAAGACGAGAGGAGAGCAAATTGTCCAAGAGGGGGGAACAAGTCATCCCAGAAAATGATGGGTGGGCGGATTAAAGAGCCCTTAGTCCCAGTCAACTAGTCTGTCCTTGACATTCCACAGGCTGAGAGAAACTAAGCAGCTCTTGCTGTACAGTGTCTGTGCTTCCTTGTGTGTGTGCTTTAACTATATGGTTCAATCCTTCCTTCCCTCCCTCCCTCCCTCGCTTCCTTCATTTCACTGTCCCTCTTCCCTTCTGTCTAATTTATCCTCCCATCCTTCCTATTTTCTTTTAAACAGCCTCCCTTCCTCTTGTTACTTCCATCATTTGTTACCAATTATTCCCGGGTCAAAGGTAAATCCCATTCACTTGTTCACTGCTTTTCTTAAAACTTCTGAAGTGCCCCCTTCTAGGTCAATGCACTAGCAGTCATTAGATCAACCCCACCTCGTTCAACAGCAGTTGTGATAACCCCCATAGTTCTGACCCGGAGTTAAAAATGTTAACACAATTTTACAATCTTACTCAAAGTAGGTCAGTAAAAATTGATAAATAACACTTGGAGATCTTAGCTGGGTCTGGGTGAAATGTCTGGAAAGCCAGACAAAATGGGATTTCTGACCTGCCATTGCCAAATCCTGCCAATGACATCACTTTCATACAACCCTGCATGCTTCACTTCACATTCAAATGGTACAAAATTGGCCGATGACCTTTGTCAGTCCAGCCCACGATGCTCATCTTGGCATCTGTCGATCTGACAAACTTTAAGATTCAATACAGTTGAATTGAAGAGGAACAATTCCTGCCACAGTTTTTCCCGAGGGAAAAAAATAAACTAGAACTAAAATGTTCTACTTACCATTTTATCATTGTGTAATAATCACATTCCTGGATAAAGCCCAACACATTCACCTATAGTACTTTAGACCCAGTGCCTGATAAATGAATGCATTCCTTCCAAATCCCATTTTGATTACCACTGTTCAGAAAGGGCAGCGACTTTCTACAGTATCTTCAAGTAGGCCAAGCTATTAACTAGAACACTCAATGTTTCCAAGAGGAATAGCATCACAGGACATATTCAGATGTCCTGTGGTTGATTTTATGGAAAGATATTTATTATACTGAGAGGTTCCATAGTAAATTATATTACATTAGGGCTGGAGTATCGAACACTGACCCAGTTACACGCTTATAAGCTCAATGTACTTAAATAGCTTTTACTCTTCGTTAAAGATGTTCCTAAAAAAAAGTTTGTCATGGCAAAACTTTTACATAATCCATTGTATATGCATCAAACTAAGATATATGTGTTAAAAGTAAAAAAATAAAAATAAATGAATGCTTGTTGTGAAGAAAATCATTTGTTTTCCATTTGGTGGTCATCTTTTTCACTCATTCGCATAGCGGAGCAACGGTGTGCAGTGAATTCTGGGAAATGTTCTGCATGTAGAATTGCTCCATTCGAAGGGCCATCTGGAGAATAAATGGGTACTATCACGCCGTTCAAAAATAAATAAAAACAAAAGGGGTAAGGCTCTGGGAGGAAAATGTGATGCAGCTACTACTATATGCTTTTTAAATGAGACAGGGAAGAATGTTCCAGATGAATTCCTGCATGCGTTTCTCTAACTACAATACAATGCAACTGATCATCTGAATACCCGCCAATACAGTCAGCAGCGCAACATTCCCCTTGACGAGTGTGACACAACCTGACGGTCTAATACAGATTGATTTGGCAGGCTTATAGAAAAGTAACGAGCAACACACATTCAGGGATGTGATGGGATCGAGTCCATAATGAATGAATTCATCGCCTGGGATCAGAACCACCTCTGATTCCCTGCACAGTAATCTGGCTGGGGCGGATTGGAGGGTAATCTGGATACAGAAAGGGGGAGAGAGAGAGAGAGAGAGAGAGAGAGAGAGAGAGAGAGAGAGAGAGAGAGATAATCCTCTTGACGCTGCTGTTCCTCTTATTTTATTTTAAGAAAAGATTTACGAAGGTGTGGCTGATGTACTGTATTTCTCTAGGGAAAATACTGTGTGCCTGCGTGTGTTTTTTTCTTAGCAGGAAAGAACCTTTACAACAGAAAGGATAAAAGTTAAGATAAGCTATAGGTCTAGTATGTTCCCTCGTCTAAGAATGCACTAGTGAAGCTAAAGCCTGTCTGGTATTAGTTAACCATATTTTTACAGTTTGTACATCCACAAACGATAGATAGACAGATAGATAGATAGATCTACATTGAAACGCAATAACAATAATTAATGCCTACATGGGGAGAGAATGAAATAACGGAAACTCCGTAGTTTTAAAAAAGACACTAAAAACATGTTGAAAAGCACCAAGACAAGAGGAATAAAGATTTTTTTTAAAAGTGTGAGTATCAAGCTTGCTTGCATATCTTTGCCATATTGCTCCTGCGCCGTGACACTGCCCCTGCCCCTCCTCTCGAGCTGTGTGACAGCGCAACCTCACCGTGTGCAGTTACCCTACTCCAGTACACCCATGCTATGATGCGTGCTATGAGATCACTCATCCAAAATCACCGTCATTTCACTGCTTAAAAGACACTACACCGCCGCGAAACGCCACAGTAACTGCAAACAGCATACGTCCCCGTACATCGTATATACAATGTGCTGTTTATTTCACGTTGACTCACCGTTAGTTGTCTGTTTTTGACACTTTGTCAGGAGTCTCCGAGCGTTGCTGTCACCACAATGATCCGCCCTCCTGTATGTGCACTTCAGTGACCAGAGTACCACACTCCTCCCATTGAATATTTTCTCCAATCCCAGGGTTAGAAAAGTGAGTGATGTTGGTTTGATCCAATCGTAATGAGGTTTGGATCAAAATGACTGGGTTACGGTCTAGCGTAGCTTCCCGGTTCACAAACGAAAACGCCCTGTCCAGCAGCTTACCGTCACTGGTGCACTTTTGATAGACAAGCGGTGCATACAATGAAGGAGTTTGACTCCTTTTACGGGACAGTGCAGGTCCAATCGAGGGGGTGAACGGGCTCTGAAAACGGCCACGGAACCGGAAGAGTCTACTTCATACCGCCAATATCATTGGAATGAGAGGAATATCTTTATTTTAGGAAATGTCTGTCACTCTTTTACAATATAAATAAACCAATCTTTGCCATTGCTATTCATCAATATCATTCAACTTGCAACAGTATTCAAATTGTATTATATAAAAAATTGGACGTGTTAAATTGTTACAAGCCAAAATTGTTTATATTTTGAATAAGAATCATTTACAATCTACGAAATGTCAAATCGGTGTTGAAAATGGGTGTGTCCATTACATTTATAACATTTACTCCCCAGTCGTTCGAGTGTTGCATTTTTAGCGGCGTGATGCCACCTATTGGCTAAAGATTGACATTGCATGCTTTGAGGAAACAATCGCATTGCCCACCTATTGTGGGGCCAGTGTAGGAAAGGCACGGCACACCCACTGTGGGTTTCCTTTTGTGCCTAACCCCAGCAATCAATCATTCTTCCAACCAACTACAACACATTTATTGCGACTATGAGACGCATGAAAATATTGTTTACCTTAAGCAATATATTCCCTACATTTTCTAGGACAACAGAAGTATTACCATATACAAACCCTCCCCAAAAGTCACAATAAATCAGTCCAGGTGTTTAGGGCTTTGTTTTAAAGTGGTTTATTGAAAGAAATATTTTTTAAATGTTATAAAGTTCAACCATTTATAATGCTATCACACAATCAGGACCTGGTGCTATGCCAATCACCCTGTCTAGCCTTCTTTACCGTTTAATATAAATAAAGTTCAATTATATAGTTCATAATTGTATTATAGTTCATAACCTCAGTCAGACTTCCAGAATCAGTAACTAGTAGATTAGCCTGGCAATGAGTTTACCGTCGGCCAGTTGTTATCCTCCTTTCCATGTGTAGTTTGCAATGACACGGTACTTTCAAAAACCTCAATAAACACATTAATTGAACCTACCCAGACTCAGCAGCAGTTATTTTAAAGAATTCGAATTAAGAACTTCGTATATATGTTTGTTTTGCCCAGGGCTTCCACACGAGCACCCAATTCCCACTGGCTCATGTACAGTAGCAAAGGCTTTTATCCAAAGCAACTGACAGTAAGTACAATTACCAGTAAGTAGCAGGTAGAGGTTATCTGTCCCATCTAAAACTATACAACACAATATTGTATAGGACCATTTATTCCCTTACTAGTCCACCCTTCCATCTCCTGGAAGTACTATGTATGTATGTAAATATACAGTATATAAATATATATATATACTCTCCCGTAACTTGGAAGTATTCAGTGTTTCATTCTACACATAGTCTGCCAGCATACAGCAAATAGAAAATCAGCTGCTTTGCACGACAAAACCTTCTCACTGCTGAAAGATTTTTCAGTGCAGCATGCAAGTACAAATGTGTACAATGTTAAAAGTCTTGTAACGTTTTCAACATTATCATCGTCATCGTAGTTGTCATAACCATTGATATAACCAATACTATTAACATATTTTTTTTCTAATTAATATTATTAAAGAAATTCGAACATACTTTATTTAGATAATTTTCCTCTACAGTATTCTGCATTTCAAAGCATGCCAAAGAAATGTTTTTTTAATTTCTGCATAGTGCTGGCTATACGGGTGCCAAAGAGTTCGATTCCTTTACAAGCAGAACATGGTATTTACAGGCAGATGACAGAGCAGATCTCCAGTGTTGTGTAAACTGTTTAAAAAACCCCCCCCCCCCCCCCCCCACCCCTTTCGAGGGCTTAAAATATCTACAAATATGGGACCAACGTCCGTTGTAGAAAGGTGGACAGAGCTGAAAGGAGCTCAGCAGAATGGAAGAGCAATTAGGAGACGTCTCACTCAGTGTATGCGTGTGTGTGTGTCTGTTTGTGTCATAATTCATAGGGTGAAGGCCAAGTCCAGCCATCACATGGCATTTCCCAAAGTGAACTTTCTACCGTTATTATATGCAGTATGCACTACATTAATGTATTGTCTAATAGCTATACTGTATCCATAACGTTCTGGCATCACATACGCGGTCAAATCAAGAGTCACCAACCACATTCTAGTATCGAGGTCATAGTTATGAATGCAAGGATACAGTTCAGGCCACTAGGTGACTATTATTGAACACTATTGAAACAAGCGCTACAGTACATGAGATAGGGAGAGAGCCCAAATCTGAAAACCCAGTGAGTCACAGCCTTACAGGAAACACTGCACTGTCAGAGAAGTAAATGCATCTTCAATGGTGCAACTCAAAGAACACAAAAGTACTGCAGAGGCGTTGGATATTGGACATTACATAACATTAGGTGGGGGTGGAAAGGTTCAGTGAAAGTTGTAGTTTGACTTAAAATGCACGTGCACAGTGCAGATAGTTGCATGCAAAATATTAAGATAAACCAAGGCTATTTGTTTTTTATTTTTGTATAGATTATATCTCATGGGACATGTTTTATGTTAGATTTAACTCCTACAGGGATCAACAAAGGGCTTCTTAAGACTCCCGAACACATGACGGAAGGAAAAAGTCTTTGATGACTGACTGTGGACTTAGTGAAGTTGGTGTAATAAAAAAAAAGTAGCACAGAAAATATAACTTGACAGTAGGAAGAACTCGGTGAATATCACCTTATTAGTTATTGATCCATATAAACACCCAACATTTTAGATAGTGATAGATGATAATTGTAATTAAAACCTTTTAAAAATGATGTATCAATTCTTCAAGTGTGTCAAATGTGACAGTGTACCGTCTGTGTAAGTATTTTAAAAAGAGTTGACAAAACATAATTCATAATAACAAAAGCTTAATTTATGTTGGAACTGGTGCCTCCTGCAGCTTTTGTGAGAGTCCCTAAAATGGCGCGGCAATTTGTTATTTTTGACAAACACAAACAATCCATCTGCATTTAAGTCAAACTACAGGTTTCCATCAACATACATTTTTGACTGAAATGTCACTGAAATAAAATGAGGAGTTTAACTACGTGTTATTTTAAAATAGTGCCAAATTGCAGCGCTGACTTGCTTTGGTTCAATACTAAAGTGCATCTTTACACAGCAGGACGTTAACTGTGTACAAACAGCCACAGGTTCCAATCACTGTACAGGCAAAGACACAGACATGTGAAAATTAGGCCACATGCAAGTGGCTTCATGTGCATTTCTGAATTCTACAACATGCAACCTAATGTACAGTGAAATAAGGATTAATAATATTGAGGGTTAATAACAGCAATGACAATAATAATAAATAAGTGCAAGTGCCAAGAACATAAAATCATCTTAATAAATATGTAGAATGGTTGTCCAAACATAAATTGACAAAAAAATGTCAACATTAAACGAATTAACACAAAAACATGAGTAGAGAAAAGTTTACACAAAAAGCCTCTGTTTTCCAACTGAGCTCTATATTCACCTTCCAAAAAGTGATACAGTCAATAGGATTAGGTACAGTCTATGGACAAAAAACTCTTAACATCAAATAAATAAATGAAATAACTTACAGAATACCTACAGGCAGCAAACAATATTCTTCACAATTCTTCATTGAGGGGGAAATCTATAGCCCTGTGAGACCAAACTGAATGTGCACATCAAGGTTATAGCTCTGCTAATCAGTCTAGATACAATCAATATGGTAGACGGGGTGTGAAAAGGTGTCCAAAAAAACACATTGTCAGGGATTTAGATGATCAACCAATGAGATTTTGTTGTGATTTTGTGAAACACAGGCATTTCTTGCTGTAGTCATCTGAACTGCTTAACTGGATGCTGACAAGCCTGTTCCTTAGGTGTGATTAGGTGTTAGCGTCTTTCTATCGGGTGTATACATACTGACTAACAGAGCGAAATAGAAAGTGAAAGAGCTCGCAATATCAGTATGGTCTCATGATGCTAGGGGAATTCCACAGAGAATCACTTTTGGTTAATTTTGGTCAACTTTCAAGGTTGTATTTTGAGTTTTGATTTAGCTTATTAACGGGAAACAAGTTAGTACTAATAACTCGGTTAGAGCTTACTAACTTATCTTTTAGGTGTTACTTTGAGGCTACTGTAACTTAACCTGTAACTTTATCCAACATCCAAAACATGCTAATAATAGATCAATGTTTAAACTACTGGTGCTACAGTATACGGTGCCTCTTTCTCTCTGGAAATGTGCTATTGCTGTATGAGTCATAATCCTTGGATGGGTAGGTACAGTTGCAGTAGATCACCCCAGGTACCCTCGCAGTCTTTCACGAACATTGTTATGTCATTCCCCCCATTTATATGTTGTATGTGGGAACACATTCAATTACCAATCAATGCAGGGGAACAAGAAAAGAAAAGAAAATTCTACAATTGTAATCACAGGATATGGAAGCATAGGTAAGCCATGCTGTAAAAAAAAAAACCTGAACATACATACACAGAGAAAGCTTTGGACCTGAACTTATACTCCAAACATAAGATTAAAGCTCACCCAGTCGTCTCTTGCCAGTGTTTGCATATTGTACTATACAAAGAATATATTCTATTGGCGCATTCGGCTGGTCATTGTAAACTGGCAAACTGGTATATGTGTCAGAGAAGAAATTACAGTAGCCTATATACAACGTGAGATCATTCTGGACCAATGAAATCTGAGGTAGCAAATTTAACTTGGTATTATATAATAATAATATGTTACCATTTGTATTATTTGCAGATTGAAATGCAAGCCAATGTAATATAACAGCTAATGTTTTATAACGTTGATGCTCAAACATAACTATGTGATATTATTTTCTGCCACAAGAGACCAGAGGGTAGCCATGCAAGTTAGCTCATAAAATTCACAGAAATCACAATTGTATTCAGAAATTGTTTAGCTTTTTTGTACCTTTTCTTTGTAAGTTTGCCAGTTTACCAGTTTAAGACACTGCCAAAGTGTGCCATGTTCCCCTCTCTAGCAAATATGTACAAGGGTTATGATAGGGTATTTGATATGTTCATCAAGAAATTCATGGCTTTTAACCCTCTTAAATCCCACCCCTGAGGTGCAAACCAGCCAATCCAGTGTGCTCTTCGGGGGCCTTGGCTCCGCCTTCACCAAGGGACATCGGGGAAGGAACCAATGACGGGGCGGGAAAGCAGGTCTCCTGTTAGGCCAGCTAACACTACAGTTTACCAACCAGTTTGTTTTGTCTGTTTTATCGGAAGCGCCACGGACATTTAGAATAGAATAATAAGATTTTCAGTGCAAAACGTAAATGGCTACTAGTTTTGTCTCTTTTCGTTGTCATTACTTCTTCGTGTCAATCATCTAACACTGGATTCAGTAAAGGGATTTCCTACAGGATTGCAGTTTCTTTACCCCTAGAGGACCAGAGAGAGGTCCAGACCAGACAAGACTGGATAAAACCAGATTATTCTCTATATGAGGTGAAGGACCGCCATCACTGTTTGTGGTTTTGGTTAAAGGTATCGTTGTGCCAGAGAGATTCAGGGTTAAGAGGCCATTAACCTTTCCTTAATCTCACAGTCTCTCCACACCCACACAAGCAGGGTGTCCCTGTCTGAGAGCGAGAGGTGAAATTTCAGTTGTGATGATGTCTGGACAGCTCAGCCAGGGCCTAAAGGGTTAGAGGGGGGGAGAGAATCTCTCTGTTTGTGCCTCCAAGAGCTGGGGGAACAGGAAGGGACCACATGAGTCAGGACAAAATCCTCTCTTTTACTGTTTTAACTCCTCATTCTATCCCTCTCTTGTCCCCCCTTCCTCTCCCTCCTTAGCTACCCCCCGGGTCAGAGCCATGTCTATGCGGTGTCCGTGAGTCCAGGGGCTTATGTGACTCCTGGAGGGACAGCCTTCGTTGACCCTCAGGATCCAGGGAAGACCCCGTCCTCTCCCCCATGCATACTCCTGAGCCCGAGTATAGCCCTACTCCTAAACTGGGCCTCAACACCGTCTGTGACCCCGCCGTGGCCCCGCTCCCCGATTCTAAACCAAAGTCTGATCTCGACTCTGGATCCACCCCTGGCACGGCCCCAGCCCCTGTGGCCAGCCCCAGCTCCAGGTCCAAATGTTGGCCTAGGCTCTCCAGTCCAGAGGCTGACGGCGGTCCTTGACAGAGCAGAGGTGAGTTCTGAGGCTGCAGGGAATCCATTAGATTGGCAGGGAAGTCCTGCTGCTCTAACATCTGCTGGGAAAGAGCTGGATCAGTAATGAGTACCTGTTTGAGTGGAAGATTGGTCCTCCACTCAAACAGTAGGGTTTGGTGTGTGGCTGCATGTGAACAACAATATGTTCGGTCAAGTTTTCCCAGAAGGTTTGGTGGTGGGTTTAGTTTTTCTTTAAAAGGAAAACAAAGAGACTTTGTGGCTCCTTCAATGTACCAGTCAATGTTTACGATACAGTACACCAACTGTAACAATAACATAATCACATTTTAACAATGGCATAACACATGACTTTGTGTGTGAATCGTTTCAGTTGCTTCACCTGTGACAAGGAGGCCAGGGTATCTGTTTCCAGTGGTGTCACGGGCTGAACAAGACTCTTCTCAGGACCCGGGCCAGGATACGGTGAGATCTGGACAACAAAGGAAACGCCCCAATTTATGTTTAATATTTATTATCCCTTCATTAACTGTAACTACTGACACCGACACAACTCTCAGCTGTGGATTATTTGTAGTCCATTTCACATGGACTTTTGCATCTCAAAAACACAATTTTGCCTTATTTAATGGATTGCTACTTTAGAATGGCGATCAATGGGAGATGTGGTTCCAAACATCAACTCCTGTCTCACCACTAGGGGTCAGCTCTCTTTACTGTAGGACTGAGGTCCTGCTAAGATTTGACATGTACATTTTTAATACGTTTTTGTATATTTCAAAAAAATAATCTTTGCTGAATACACAAAAGAAGAACAAGAACAAACTTCACTAAGTGAATTCAAATTAAAGTAAATAATGAATAGTAATTATATTTGGATGGTAAAACGAAAACAATAAAAAAGAACACTAAAAATGTTTTCATGACCTCTAGTGATAACATATCACAGTATCACATATCACAGCTTAGTGTGCAAGGCCACACACGTTTCTGTATGCACATTTTGCTAAAGATTCGACAGCAAGTGTGGTGTATTAAACCTGAGGTGGTGAGGACACAGCGCTGTAAGCTGGAGGAACTATAGCCATCTGTCTCTGAAGCAGCTGCATAATCGCTCCAATGTCTGTGGACATACGGCTCTCCAACCTGCAGAGGAAAGATATAGACCACAGCATTCTGCTTATGCATTCATAAAACTTTTCAGTGGTCCATTAGGAAGAGACAATTACAAGGAAGAGAATGACAGATAGACCAAAGCTCACTAACCATAGTTCGTTTCTCTGTTTCTTTCTTTGTTATTCTTTAACATTGCGGGCTATTGAGAAGGTGATAGCTCATCACCTTAGCTATTACTTTAGTTAACAGACGTGTTTGTCATACTACGGCCATGGATGAACGTGTGCCTCGAGCAGAACGTGTGCCCATGCGTGCTTCACGCTGTACATACTGTACACACACAAGGGTCGCAATAAGATAATAACAAAACAGAAAAGGAGCTGTTTTTTTTATTATGCTGTACCTGTTAATGCCCCGTTGCTCTCACACACGCAGACACACACACACACACACACACACACACCCCTTTGGGTTTGTGACATTTCCTATCCATCAAACCAACTTGAGGTGGAATGCTAGTCAATCATGGGTTCAAATCTTGCGTTTCTCCTCGGGCTGATGTACAGCAACAGCCCTCCACAGATACACACGGCATGTGAGCTCAATGAGACCTGACAAAGGACCAACAAGCTCTCCTTCCACTGTGATGGAGACAACAGAGCTACTGGACGTGGGAGGCAGGCAGGTAGGAAAAGGTTTTTTCTTGGTCAGAGTGATGGTGAATGGTCACACCATATCTAATGTGACATATACTCTAGATATGGCACTAATAGGCCCATCTAATAGTGATGGTATAGGCCTATGCATTTTCATGCTTTGTTTTTGTTCAGTATTAACCGATGTTTCATTTTGACAACATCAACATCCTCGGCTTAAAGCCTCACCGGTTGAGCTGCTTCTGTAGAAGGTCCAGCCGGTTCTCTAGCTCGCTGCGCTGCTGTCGGCTCAGGCTGCGGAGGGGCGTGTTGAGGAGGGGCGGAGAGGGCAGGCTGCACCTGGGCACCTCCTGGTACTGCCGACTGCCGCGGCTGTCTCCCCAAAAATTGAACATGTTGGACACCCCCGAGAACGCGCCTGGTGGGAATGAGAGTGCATAGAAGGAGCAAAATAAGGAGCTAGCGAGGTGTTGGGAAGGAGAGATTATAAACACAATATCCTCTATTCAAGTGCTACGGTGTATTATAATTCTATTGGGGTTCTATATTTCCTTATTGTCTGTTTTAATTAAATAATTGAAACTTCTGTTATGAATACGTTTAGGCTTATTTTGTTCTTATGGCACTTTATTAAAATAATAGTGCAGAATGTGTTTCTGATTTCATAGTTCAAACCAGAGAGTTCAGAACAGAACGACTAAATCTATTCTATTCTATATCTATAGCTCACCAGAGAGGGCGTTGCAGGTGTTTCCCGTCTTGGGGTCGCCCTCCCCCTCGGGAGTGTCCTTAAAGTTCAGGGGCGTGGCCTGAGCCTGTGGGGTGGCCTGCATGGCAGATGGAGGGACAGGGCGTGTCACTACAGACTCTTCCCCCTTTCATCAGATTAGAACATTAATTTAACCTAATGTTAAACATTGGCATAAAATGTTATTTTACATCAGAGATAATCACTTTCAGACATTACTTAAGGCTTAACGCAGGACCTTTCAACTGGAAATTTAACACGCAGACCGCTAGACTATTCTGCCCCAAGATAAACAAGCATTGCGTTTGGACATCCAGGCCAAATAATGATACGAATAAAAAAACGAACACGAAAAACGTGAGTCGTGTTTATTGCCCACACCAGCGAGATAACTGACGGGCAGGTTGTACCTCATCACCACTGGAGGGAGAGGACAAAGAGCTGCGACGCTTGCCCCAATCTGGTTTAAGGCCCTCCTCCTGTTTTTGGTTGCCAGTGGTTTCCGCCTTCCGCCTTCGTCGCACTGCCTTCAGGTTCTTTTTAATTTCACCAGCATCTGCACTGTCTGTAAATAGGGAGAGATTATTAGTGGGTTTATCATGACATATACAGTACATGACATGTATTAAAGTGCTAAATCAGCTCCTGGGGACATGTTACCTTTTTCAGTGCGTCGCCGAAAGGACAGTTTGCGTCTTCGTAATTTGTTGAATCCCCCACAGTCTGAGTCGCCGCTGCTCGGAGAACCTGGGATCATGTTGGTCTTTACAGGAAAGGTCGGATTATTATTATAATTTTAATAGCAAAAAGTATCTTATATTTTGAGGCCAATCCCCTTTCGCACAATTTATTTCACATTAAACAAATATATACAATAATTGCTAAAGCCATCTCTACCACTTAATCTACATTAACTTTTTTAATATAGGATAATCAATAGAGGAATGGTCAAGATAACACAGAAACAGAGATAAAAGAAGAAACGCAGGTTTCAAGATTCATAGAGGGTATTGAACAACTGGTCCTAATAGTTTAGACAGTGGCCAGGGAAGATCCATGTTCTGTTGACATCTGACACACTTCTTCTAACATTATCTCAAAGCTGGACAACTGGGCTCTAAGCTCACATCTCGGAGGTTGAAGGTGATCTCAAGGTTGCTCCAGAAGTGGTCGGAAAACTCGGGGTACATGTCCAGGACCTCCAGAACGTCCTCTCTGAGGATTTTGTGGAGGTCACAGTAGGTCAGGGCCCGCACGTCAGCGTTGGACTTCCCTGGTCTGATATAGAGGTTGATGGGCTCACCGAAAATATCATTCTTTCCTGGATAGAAAGAGATGAATATGTGGAATTCACATGTGGTTTTTTGCAAGGGAGGAAATAATGAACTAAGGGGCATACTTACATACTCTTATATGACCATGTTACATGCCAAATAATAATATCAAAAAAAAGGATAAAGTCCATTTAAGAAAGTATGTAATTATGCATGCTAACCACTAGATGGCACACTTATGCAATTAGACGTATCGCCGTCAACATAATGTGTTTATTATTCATACAGAAAGAGGGTTGGCCAGAAAGCTTTGTAAAAAGAGTTCACTGTAAGATTACCTTTGAACATTATGAGCTGAAGCTTAAAAAAATAACCAATGAATTACTGATTATTTCATTAATTCAGTCTGTCCTTGGAAAACAATCAGGGTAATGGAATACAAAGGACTACAAATTCCTTGTTGTTGTTTGATCTATCTTTTATTATGAAAATGGCATGAAGAATATTGATATCAAGGACAACATCCAAATTAAAACTTTCTTGGCCATTTACAAAAAGGGTCATTAAAACTAACTTTTTCTCCTACACAGCAGCAACACAGCCTTTTTATACGCTCACTAAATATAAATGAACTCAGATAAATGAACAAGAAGGTTGAAAAGCGCGCGTGTTTACCCAAGATGGCGACCACCACGTCCCCTCTCAGTATCTCTATGGAGCCCCGGGATATGAAGTAGAGTGCGGTGAGGACGTCCCCGGCGTGGACCAGCGTGTCTCCGGGGGGGGCATGGGTGGTCTTGAACTTCATGGCCAGGGCCCTGAGGCAGCCCTTGGTGGAGCCTTTGAACGCCTTGCAGTTCTCCAGCAAGGTCCGGTTCAAATGGAGGCAGATGTCCGCCTGGAGGCACTCTGGGAAACCCTTCAGAACCTGCCGAGGGGGAAGGGGGGGAGAGACAATTAGGTAATTTACCTTTACCATTAACCCACGACCTGGCTGGGGAGGTCGACCACTAGACCACTAGACCACTAGACTATCCTGTCCCCAGAAGAAAGTGAAGACAGAAGACAGTAAGCTAAAGAGGAGGGAATGGGAAGACAGAGAGAGAGAGGGAGAGAGAGAGAGAGAGAGAGAGAGAGAGAGAGAGAGAGAGAGAGAGAGAGAGAGACAGAGAGAGAGAGAGAGAG
>JAODLI010019322.1:0-22586 GCA_027575585.1 Percopsis omiscomaycus
GAGAGAGAGAGAGAGAGAGAGAGAGAGAGAGAGAGAGAGAGATAGAGAGAGAATAGAGGTGGGGCAGAGAGCACAAACATTAGAGAGATTCTGAGAAATGGGGTGACAGCTCAACAGATGAGGTGGCAGCGTCTAATCCACTGCTGAAGGCGCTCCATTCAAAAGTCTTAGAGTGGAGCGGGATAGGGGAAAAGTAGGGGAGAAAATGGAAAGGAACCATATTGTACATTCATTGTGCATTCTTTGTGTGTGAGTGACTTTGACAGCGCCGAGGGACGAGCGAGGGGAGAGGATTAAGGAACAGTCCATCGTAAATGGACCCAAACAACGCAGATTAGGCTAAATATGCTCTCTGTTGTCTCTGGCTCCCTTGCTTGGATCGATAAACACAGATAGACTCTAGGCTGTACTCGTGTGAGAGAACAATAGAGGATGATACCTACAGCAGTTTTGCTCCCTGCTGCAGCTGAATGCTCCCCTTTAAGGCCTTTATGATGCTGGGTGTTCAGTGTCACAGCTCTGCTTAGGGGGCCTTGTACGAACTGAATTTGTATTGGTGTCACGTGTCCAGGTGACAAATACTCTATAGAAAGCCTGCGTCTCTTCAACACTAACCTTAGTGCTTTTAGTTCACTGATTTTATTTACCCTTGTCTGTTTTGGTGGGGTGTTTCCTCAATGTATCTTGTTTTGTAGTTGCAATGAACAATGCCACCAGGCTGTGAGCATGTTAGACATCCAGGCCTTGAACATAAAGACAATTTGCTCCATTTTCACACTCAAAACTCTGCTTCCACGATTAACGTCCTACGCTCGCCTCTCTCCCCCACAGTAAACAACCACTTTGCATGCATAAATTGTGTGAAGTTATGTGAATAACGCATTTGATTGGACAAGATGCAGCAGCCGAGGACCCACTTAGCTCCGGTAAACTGTCTCACGAACCACTCCGTCAAAATTTAAACAGAGCATATCATTTATTTGAGAGAAAAAACGTTACTGTCCAGAAAATAACAATCTTGGGGTACGCTAATAGTTGACCCCTGCACTAGCTATGCAGTTTCCTCTTTTCCATTTATATTCTAGGGTAGGCTGTTATTGCCAATAACATTTAAACACCTCATTATATTTAACAAAAGACATTAATAATTATTTTTCAGCATTTAACTACATCTCCTTTTCATTTTGACAGCACAGCGTTCTGCCCTTGACTATCATCACTCTGAAAGTGCTTAGTGTTGACGATTGTGGTGTCCGTTCAAATCTAAAGGAGGTATGACGCTTGATTAAACTGATATTTGTGTATACGTAGTGTCAGGCCAATGACAATTAATGGCTAGTATTTACCAGGCGTAAAAGCTGACAACAAGGCACAACACGGCACAAAAAGACAAAGGGAGACTAGCCACGAGGGGGTGTCTCAAAGAGCTCCAATGAATTAGACTGTGACTCATTTGCATGTGTAAACAAGAGGCCATACGTGGTAAAAAATGGCCAATTCAACCAAACAAACTTGAATAAACTGTTTATTTAACTACAAATAAATCAAAGTAACACTTTGAAAAACAGAAAAACAGGAATTAATTAAAGCTATTGCCTTGTAGTTATAAGTGGTTGAAATATTTACTTAGTCATTTTAATACATAAAAGTTCCACTGCTTCTTTGTTTAAAACCATATGCCTTGTGAATGTGATTAATAATAAAAATAGTATTCCATTCTGGGATTCCAGCAATCGTTTATTTAATTAAAAATATAACTCTTCAGAAAACATAGAAAATATAAAAAATGTACTGGTCTTTTTCACCCTAAATATTCTTACGTTAACAAGATGTAACAAGAATCTCCTTTCTTAGGTCCAAAATGCCATTGTAAATTACATATGGAGTGCTATAGAATGGCTTGTCATTTTGCTGCTTTTATGAAACTCTTTTATGAAAGTTTCCTCCTTCCCAGAAGGCCTAGACATGGCACCTTTCGGAGGACAATTCCACTTAAGAATGGGTAATGACAACCTTCTCCACTTTCATTGTCTTTTGAAAGTCAGAAAACTTGTGCCAAGCGGCGATACTAGTATCCACTAAAAAGATTTTTCATGTCCTCTGCTGTGTCGGCAGACATCTTCTTGGTGCATGCTAGTCTCAAGTCAACAGCATTGGAAACGCGATAAAATACTGTACTGAATACACAATACTGTATCTTTTTCTAGACAAAAGGTGTGAACTGTAAAAAGTGTTTTTACTTTGGGTTTAGGAGTTGGGATTAGCGTTTCTCTTCCTTCTCGAAAAAGGAATTTATAATGTATTCACTTCTGCTCTCTAATTTCAGTCCACTTATTAAATGAGCCCTGGCTTCCTTCTAGAAGAGCGTTCAGTAAACTGCAGACATGCCATGGAGATACATTGTCCCGTATGACCTCCATGCTTCGCTTTGGAAACCGCATTTAATTATAACTACTAATTTCTGAGAACCATCGCTACAACCATGCTACTAAATGGTGAAATACTACGTCAAAGAACCTTAAACAAACAAATGCAAATAAATGGAGGAGAAATGTGAAGAACTGACTATAAAATCCCAAGGCACTTTGAATTTGCTTAGGCAGTTAGAGATCTATACATTTGCAAAAACTAACACGAGATTTTATGCTCAAAAAATGGTTTATAAAAGGTCTACTACAGAGCATCTGGTCAATACATTATCTAACACTATCTTCACTGGCAATCACATAGCAGATGCTATTGCTGTACTCACTTCATTACTCCTTGTTGTGAATAGGTTAATGTGCACATGTCTAAACAACTATCTAGACACACATTGTGAAATTACATATTTATATGTAAAATATAAGTGCTGCACACAATCATGGTCCACAGTCCTACTACACCGTCTCCAAGGATTCTGTGTTTTTACTTAGCAGTCTAAAATGTGTTAAATGAGAAGATGCCAGTGGAGCAAATAAGCAGAATATCCCATACTCCAAATCAGTCTCTAATCCATAAAATTACACCTGTCACTAGGATGTTAGAGTCATTAAAACTACTTCCTGATCCGAAGAGGAAAAACCATTAAAACGCACAAAGGCCTTCAATCTGCACTTAATTAACATGACAACCTTTCCCCAGCCTGGCAATCACTTCCCTATCTGCCAGATTAATTTAAGGGTGTGAATACAGATAGGAAATGACCAAAACAACTTTAACACGACGGTAGTGGAGGAAATATATATGCTAATTGAGTCAGCAAGCAAGAGAGAGAGAGTGAGAGAGCGAGAAAGAGAGAGATAAAGAAAAAGAGAGGAAGATAATTGAAATGTAATATTAACCCTTTCCTCTCCCTGACAAGTAGCACTGTCCACCCTAGTGATTGAATGAAGCCTGAAGCCTGAAGCCTGAAGCCTGCGTCAAGTAGACAGCAGTTACTGTAAACAGCAGTGTTTGGATGTTAGTATTTCTCACTCCACTAACAGCAGAAAATAGTTGCATGAAGCATGCCAGTGTCGAGTGTGAAAGGGGGTGTCCATTAACCTCTGGTCGTAGCCGGACTCTTTCCTTCGGCATCGCAAGGTGACCACCCTGTGGCCCTCGCTCCTGGCGTCCTGGCTAACCATCCACTGGGTGGGGTTGCTGGGCCGGGCCCCCAAAAACGTCACCCCCTCTTTCAATTTCACCCTGTGGAGACAGAGAAGAGAGGCGTTTAAAGAGTGTTAGTTATGCACCATGTGGCGTTACCCAACAGATCCTTAATTCAGCGAGTCATTGGGTGCATCCAGCTGATTCCGACCTGGCAGCTGGGGCCACACAGACAATGGGTTTATCCTCCTTGCTAGAACTCCTACCTTCCAGGTGGTTCTCGGCACTGTCTTTATGTTTCTTCAAACGCTGTCCCAGCTGTGTTGCGCTTTTTGATTGCACCCCGAACATCAGCTGTTTAATAGACGTGCGTTACACTAATCAATCAAATCATAGAAACAAACATCTGCCACCTATATGTGTTAATGTCTCTAGTTTTGTATCGCTCTCTCTTCTCTCTAAGAAATCAGATGTAGTACATGCAGTTGTATCTAAATTGTTATTGCACAAGATTAGAGCTACTAGGGTATTAGAGATTTAACATTTACAGTATATAGTACATTTTAATAAATATATGTTCCCTATGTGCCATCCATGCTGTGTTCTTAAAGTGTAAAAGGAATTCACAGCTGGGAAGCCCATATCATTATGCGCCTCCTCTCCTCCCCTTTACCATGCTCCATAATGGACTCACTCTGCCTGAAGTCTGAAAAGCCAGAATGAAAGGTTGTTGTTTTTTTGACTGCGTGAAATTACAGTGTCAATGCCCTTGGCTTAATAGAACAAAAGAGAATGTGTGCAGAAGAAAAAAAATCTGAATGAAAATGTCATTTAAAAGTGTATATTTTCTCGTACAAGAAGGTAGTTCGAGGGGGTGAAGATGCAGACATAAAAACGACTGTAACATTATATGTGGTCAAATGCCTGCATGCTTCGGAGAGTCATGCCAAATACCTGCTGTTACTTTCCAGCATTAGAGGGGTAGCTATAAAATGACAGAAGGCAAAATGCACTACACTGAACCTGCTCCACTTTAGCAAGCACTGTAAGATTGGCCCTATGTATCCTAATGATGACATTCACTCTCTCTCTCTCTCACTCTCTCTCAGCTTTATTATCAAAGCGTATACAGTCTAATTGAGAGACCGCATCCGTAATACCCTATGTTGAAAACAGCACTGCAGGTACAGCCACTCCAAATACGTATTTGTCTTTGTGTATGCGTGTATCTGTACAGTATTGGTCCGTTCCCCAGTTCTACATATGTGCTCTCCCAGGGTCCTATGTTCCAAAACTCTATATAGCACATAATGGAAACCTGAAAAAGATGTTCCCCAGCTTTGCGTTCAAATTTGACCATTTTATTTAAATTCACCCGAAACACTCAAAAAGCAATTATTTTTACCCAAAATAGTGTTTTTCCTCATAACTAACTTCATTCATAACCACAAATCAGTTCTGGCTATCAGCTGTTATCAACATACGTGCAGTACAGAGACCAACAATGACCCGACACCTGGATATCCCCAACCCCCTGCACTTATACCCTCCCCACAGGTGCAAATGATGACCCAATGAGGGCATAATTGGATCCTGGTGAGCAGCTGGGGTGCGCTGGTGGCCGGTAGAGCGCACACCGGCGATACCCTACCGGAGGGGCACATTTTATAACGCCTCAGACGTTACAAAATCTCATCAAACTAAATAATCAAAAATACGGCATAATCTGACCCACAAGAGAACATTGGTTTTTAATAGTATGGCATGCAGCAATAAAACATTCTGGGAAGAGTTTGAGTCAAGTTTCAGTAAAATTTTATCCACAGAACCACCAAGACTCTGCACCAACTGTAACGTGTAATACAGTTCAGAGGTGTGATTGGCTCGTCATTTGTAGACCATGTTTCAGGAGTGTTTCATGCTGTTTATAACTGGACACTTCCAAGTAACACAGTTCACATTCGGATATTTCACTGGCTTTCATTAATGTGTAGGCTATAATACACAAATGCTAGCAAGAATGTAGTCAGAAACCTTATCTGTTGCTTGGCTAGAAATATTGTTATAGAATCCTAAGTAACTAATTTTGTTGGTGGAGGTGAATTAACTACAAAAATCACAATGTCTCTATTTAAATGTAATAATAAATAAATAGCTTTGTTTGTAGAAGAGTTGTATAAAAGCAGTCTACACGGTTGTGCCATCATGGGGTTGAAATTGGGTTGATTCTGGCCCACAACAGTGGGGTATTGCTTTAAATGTACCTGTATAATCTGATAGTATTAATATTAGTATCATCTTGACATAACATTAAAATACTCATTGTGCACATTGATCCAAAACTGCAGTTGATTTTTCCTACAAGTCCTGGAGATGTGCTTTTCCAGCATTCTCTCTTCCAGTTGAGAACACATTTCCCACAGTGAAAAGTGTGTCACACTCTCCACTTGTTTAGGGATTTAGCAGCTAAATACAAAGCGATGTCAAGGGCAAGTCAGACACTCCCATACAATACAGTGTGTAGACGTCCCTATCAAAATTAGACAAGCTGACAATCCTCTGAAAATGAAGGAGGCGGGCACACTTTATTTCAATGCACCTGGGCTTTGCACAGTCTCTGAATAGGTCTCTTATGAACTCATTGAGCTACAATTACGATGAAGCGCTCTGAATGCCAAGTGTTACACAACAAGGAGAAACAAAAGGAGACATTAGCCCACAGAGGGAAGCAGATAATGCTGTGAAAAGGCACAGCCGTTTTGCTGTCAGTATGTAAGTGCACAACATGCAGCGCTTCAAAAGTGCCAAGAGTTTTAGGGAGCCTGACAGGTATTCATTGGCACAGTGGTCTGACCCCAAATGGAGATCAACCACAGGACGTGGATGACAGCATCGCACATGAAATCAGAAACCAGAGTAGTTTATTGTCTGAGACCACTTCATCTGGTCATGTCTACGTACAGTATGTCTGTGTACTGACAGAATTGAAACACCCTGCAAAAGCCTCTCTCTGTCACTAAATCTATCAAGTCAAGCCAGGTCGACTCAAGTCAAGATAATTTATATAGTGCCTAATAACAGTTACAGTTAGAAGATGACAGGTCATATGCAGAAATCAATACCATCACCAATCGTAATGTTACACTGGACAAGGACAAACTCCGCACACTGGAAAAACTGGCAGAAACTTTGGAAAGTGGCTTAAAATGGTCAGCCATGCAATATATCTCAATATCTATCTACCTTCCTGCCCATCTGTCTACCTATCTATTTATCAATGCCCACCAGCCTTCCTCCGCCAGCCCTGATTGCATGCTTGTATCCATCAGGCAGGTGTCCTCAATAAATAATAATGGGATAAATTGGTTCTCAGGGGGGTTGTGAAAGCAATAAAACGTGGACGGTGGAAGGGGTATGGGACAGAAGGGGGCAGAGTCTGTGGTCGGTGGCTAATGGAAGCAGTGCTGGATGGTCGTGTAAGACACTGGGCCCTATCTTACACCCGGCGCCAAGCGCGACACAAGTGTCTTTGCTAGTTTCAGACCGACCGTAGTAAATGCGCTTGGTTGGTATTGGTCTTAAAATGGGGTATGGTCAGGCATATTGTTGGTGCATTGCATTGCGATTGGCCAAAATAAACCTGGTCTGAAGTGAATGGGCTCTATTTTAACAATCTAAGCGCACGGTCTAAAATGTATGGCCAGAAATGCATTTAGGGTGTGTCCAAATCCACCTTTGCTAGTTTAGGAAAAAATGGTCGCAGCGCCAGGCACATGGTTCAGAAGGGTTGTACTTAAGTCTCTTGAATATTCATGGGAGTGTTTTGGGCGTAACATTCCATAAACCAATCAGAGAGTTATCTCCCATTCTCTTTAAGACCCAGGTGTGCTTGCAACTTGACAGATTGCTATTATAGTAGCGCATTTGCCAAGTAGTAAGAAAGAACGCTTCTCTGCAGAGGAAACAGATCTGTTTGTGTGCGAATTGAAAGTGCGCGAGCAGTCCATCTATGGCAACAGCAGGATTCCAGCAGGATAAAATATCTTGATGTACACGTACACAATAATAATCTTTCACATTGTAATCTTTTTACCTTTTGCATGTTTGTGCGCTGCTGCGTGTCCCTGTGTATAACAAGAGTGTAAGCACCTATGTATTTTAGCCTATTATCCTAAAATAATAACATAAAAACAGTGAAATACTGCGCCATTGACTTTAGACCAGGTGTTTGTTGGTCTGTCACTTTCTGCTGCTTCAAGATAGCAATGCAGCAATAATACGCCTGACCACATCTAATTTTAAGATCATCACGCCCACGGGCGCTCAGATGGGCGCCGGTGCATGTGCTATATAAACAATGTGGGCGCTGGACGAGAAAATGACAACTACGTCGGTCTGAAACTAGCAAAAACATTTGCCTCGCGCTTGGCACCGCTTGGCACCGCTTGGCACCGGGTGTATGATACGGCCCTATGGCGCAGTATTTCACTGTTATTTTATTGTAAGTGACCATTATCAAGATAATACTGTAATGTGCGCCTACATAGGCAAGTGCACAATGCTCACACGCTTTCACTTTGCGCACGAGCAGATCCGTGTCCTCAAGCGCACCTAGCTTTTACAGTAAAGGGAAAGGAAATGATTGGTTTATTGCATGTTACGCCCAAAACTAAGACTGAGTACAACCTATTGAACTATTTGAAGCCTGGCACTGCGACCATTTTTTTTTGCAGTTCCAGTAAACGTAAAAAAAGTGGATTTGGACACGCCCTAAATGCACTTGTGCCATGCGCTTTAGACCGTGCGCTAGACCGTGCCAGGGCCCACTGGATTCATGTATGAGTCAGCTGCCTGCTGAAGCGAAGCCAATGCAACATCGACTGGAAACACATACTCAGTCCCCCAGACTTGTACACCGCCCAAAACAATAAATTACAACAAACACCCACAATCCCAGAGTGGCAAATCAACTCAGTATCACTAAATGTATTTCGCAGCAGAGTACAACGAGAAACTAAACGTTCTCCAAAAGTCTCTAAAGAACAAATTTAAACAAACAGTATGTTCCCAGTTGAAGGCAGTTATAAAATATATGGATCTTTATGTTGTCTGTGTGTGTGTGTGTGTGTGTGTGTGTGGAGGGGGGGGGTAATCTCTCAGGATATCTTGATCAATATCAGCCAGTAAGTGATTTTGAATTGGTATCAATGTGGGCAATCAATCCTCTGTCCTTTTCTAGATAGATAGATAGATAGATAGATAGATAGATAGATAGATAGATAGATAGATAGATAGATAGATAGGACAGTAGAGACAGACAGTGTGATAAAGGCTAAAGGAGTGGAGGCTGACTCACTGGATCAGAGTGTTTTGCAGGCACAGAGCATGACTGTGCACTCAGCAGCTAGCTAAATCAATCTGTCGTTTTGCGCTTCCTAACCATTGAACAGGAAACTAAAACAGATACTATGTAGACTACAGGAGACAAAAATAAGCTACAGTATGTTTATTTTACACAGGGTTATGTGTTTTTCGTAAATAGTTTAAAGTCTTCATACAATATTTAGAGGGCAACAGATCTCTGCGGTTTTCTGGACAATAAAGGCATAGTGTGTAATTGTGGTCACAAAGGAGTAGGGTTGAGCAATAACTGTAAGAACCAATACACAATGTATGGGCGTACGCATGCTATTATCTAGTCTTGCATCTGGGATTCAAACAGAACAATGCCATTATAACTTGAATGTAGTACCTTTTAACATTTCCTGGCAATTGAAGACAAAAAGCACATTCTTGTAGTTCTAATGAAATCCTCGACATGAAAGCGTGAGGCGGTATACAGACAGATGTTGTCTATCCGGTTGTCAGTAACGTCTCTGGCTGGACATGTAAACACAATATCCTCTAGTGACTCTACGGTGACTCTATCAGCCACGCATCAGCCTTGACGCCACCATGAATTATTCATCGCCTCTCTCTTATTTAAACCATCACAGTGTCAGAATGAATGATAAGAAAACATTTAAAATTCCCAGCTGGCAGCCAAGTTGATACTTGCATCAAAAAGCTGTAGGTGTTGTTGATTCATTTACCTGGAATGGCAAGGACTGGGGCAGGAAGTGCGGCAGTTGACCTGGAATGACTGAGGGAGCTGCCAAACAATGCGACAGCGACACAATATGGGAACTTTTGCTCCCTTTGCCCTTCGTCCGAGTCACAAAGTGTCGGCCTCTATCTAGCAGCCCACTTCATGGGCTTTTGATGTGTCAATCACAACGATTTACAGAAGCGTCCTCTACGGGCCCATAAAAGATTGACAAATACAATGTATATGTGTGTAGACAGAGCGTCACAAACCCTGTATGAAGTATTCATATGCTTGGTACTGTGGCGTTTCTTGTTGAATTCATCCCCCCTAATTGGATTTTTTTCACTTTCGTGACATTCCAGGACATGCCAGGAGAGGGGAAAAAAGAAAAGGAAAAATAGATAGAAGCAGCCTGTTGGTGATGCAAACACTCCATAATATGTGCGTGCGACTTTTATAACACGCAGGGACATTCAGGAAATATCTGCACCATCTATCCTCGTTTCATGAGACGGGGTTCCTCAATCGATTTCCGATCCTCACTGACGGATTGCTCTTCCTCGTCCGCTAGGAGAGGTGCCGTTATCGTTTGATTTGCACTGTGTCGGATCTCCATGGACGATTAGCGACATGTGAGAATCGCAGTGCCATCCCAGTTCGCAGCACTGTTGGGGGGGCTGATTTTAAATGAGGAGGTACTGGGGCTTGGTAAACGCTGCTGGGTCGCGCCACTTTCCCTTGATTGCTGGAGGCGGGCAGGCAAGCAGTCAGGCAGGCAGCCGCGGGCTAATCTGTACGTGTGTCTACGGGTAAACACCACATTCTCTGTTATAGCACACACAGTAGCGCACACACACTCACGCACAAACAATAGTGCATACACACACAGACAGAGTCACACACAAACACACACACACACACACAAATGGGGCAGGCCTCCGTTAAGCTGTGACGAGGAGATAATACTACGACATCAGCTACAGCAAGAGAGATTTACACACACACTTGTTTTCCCTTTTTTTCCCCGAGCCTATTTTTCATTTCATTTCCACTTTGAGAAAATGGGTGGAAATAAATAGTGGTGTGTCCAGAGGACATGGTTAGAGAATGGAAAGTCATGTTTGAGGCTGTAGCTCTGCTGCTAACGGCGGGTTTAAACCGAAGGCCGACTGGCAGTGAGGCCGGCGCAGTTTCAGATTGTAGCTTATACCGGACATGTTATGGTCGTGGATCCAAAAGTCCTTTTCCCCCAAAGCATTACATGCTAACTAATTGGCTAACATGGGCGCCATATGGGAGAAGACTCCGCTGCTGTTTGGCGTAAACCAACATGTGTGATGCCGTTTGGGCTGTTGACTGCACCCGGACACCCCCGGTATTGAGCACATTTAACCCCCAAAAGCAAAATTTTGTGTTTCCTGTGATGGTTGCTTAAGTATTTCACTGCCTTTCTCCGGAAGGAAATCTTTTACCCGTGACGACCCTGAGGACCCAGTGGCGGCTGTCACTGTTACTGATGGAATAAGATCTCTGCAGATGCAAGGGCTGACATGTTAGCTCCGCCAAACCTGCCAAGGCGTCGGGTGCGGGGGCCCGACGAGTCTGGATGCTTCCCACGAGTCAACGTTTGGTATTCAGGATGCTGTCTGGAGTCTCAGCCCCGCTCAGAGCCAGGGGATATTTACACCAGCCAATGGCTTCCTCCTCTCTTTAACAGCCACCCGATGCTCTAGCCCCACACCCGTAGCCCTCCGCTTCCCGATGGGGTTAGGCAGTCGGTATAAGATAAGCATTGTGAGGCAGCCGAGGCTACTGACACTGCTCCAACACCAGGATTTAGCCGCAGAACAGAAAACTAATGCCGAGCACGTGCTGCGAATCCCTGATATAAGCCCATCTGCTCACACACACACACACACACACACCGGACATGCATGGGAACACACACAAACACACACACACACTCACATACACACAGACAAGTAAGTAACACACAAAACACAGACAAAACACAGACAAGTAAGTAACACACAAAACACGGACAAAACACAAGACAAAACACAGACAAGTAAGTAACACACAAAACACAGACAAAACACAGACAAGTAAGTAACACACAAAACACAGACAAAACACAAGACAAAACACAGACAAGTAAGTAACACACAAAACACGGATAAAACACAAGACAAAACACACATAAAAGCAAATGCACACCTGCATGTGGCCTGACATCTGGGAAAGGAGTCATTATATAGGCCCTTAATAGTTCACACACACACACACACACAGTGTAAGGTAATGAACAGCCTGCTGTGTTAGTCGGTCCCCGGCATAGCTTACTCTGATGATCGAAAAAGATATTTTAATTGGTGGAAGAGAATAAATCAATGCAAAGCGTGTTCAGAAACAGAAGAGAAAAAGAGGAAAAGGGTGTGTAACGGTGTGTTTGTGGAGTGGCGAGAGTAAGCGCAAGCCAGAGGGAAAACGCAGGCAGACGTGAAAGCGGTGAAAGGTGTATTTTAATAAAACACAAACACAAAGTACATAAACTGAAAAACAGCCAAACCTAGTGCTGTTGGAAAACTTAAATACTGTCCATAATTAAACTAAGGAGGCGCACCTGTGTGGGGCTAATCCCCCGCAGGTGTGCAGCCAGACGGCTGGGACCGGGGACGGGCGGCAGTGGCGGCGGCGGCTTCCTGGTGCGAGGCTGAACAACTTCCTGGGGGCTGTGAAACTAGGTGCTCCCTCGGCGCTGCCCGAGGGAGCGCTGCCCGTCCACACCAGCTTGGTGCGGGGCAGTGGGACCGGGAGAGAGCAGGTCGCGAAGACCGTTGGGAGCGGGAGTGGCCGAGAAGCGCCTGCTCTATCCATCCTCAAGGCGACGGAGAGCAGAGCTGGTTCGGGGCGGCGCGTCAATGAGCTGGGCGCGCTTATCGAAGGGGTCCTCGTGGTGTGGGCAGGCGCAGCTGGCTCTACACAGCGATGTGGGCAGCTAGGCTGGCCGGCGAAGGACGTACTCTGGGCTACGGCGGGCTGGGCTAGCACTATGGTGGAAGAGCGAAGTGTTGTCGGCTTCTCCCCCTCCTGAGGCGTGCTCGCCGTCTCCGACTACCCCGCCGTTCCGTGGGCTGCTTCCACTCCTCCGAGCTGGGAACCTCGTACAGGGGCTCCAAAATGTCCTCGAGGTCCCAGTCGGATTCGTTGCCCCATCTCTCCCCGGTAAAACTGGTTGGTCATTCTGTAACACAAACACAGGACAGGCCTGTGCACGCCTATCGTGACAGTGGGGGGGGGGGACATGTTGGAAATGGCGGGAACAACTAACACCCTTTGTCAGGGGAGGTGATTGACGAATGTTACACTGTGTCCTCAGCTTACGTTGCCTTACGGGCGGAGGGGGAACATACGTGGGCGCGCGCACGCTATACTGTATGACACACGGTAGACGCGGAGCGGAGAAGGCGTCTCCGTGACGAGTAGAGGAGCATCCGCGCTGACACAGAGGCCCCTGGGCGCGCTCACAACCTGGGGCTCCCTCGGGCCCCCCGCACGCTGCTTTGATGTAAACGAGCTGTCGGTCTGCGGCTCTGGTCTGATCGACACAACTTCATAAGACTCACTGACCTTTTAGTGAGGAGGCGAGAAGCGAACACAACCCCCCCCCCCCCACTTCGCCAGCGCTGACAGCAACATGCTCTGTGCAAAAAAAATGACAATAGAGGAGACGTGCAAATGGTTGACTCAGATGTATAAAGCCCAAGACAGAAACAAGACAGCAGCAAAAGAGCGCGAAGGTGTGGGAAAGAGAACAGAAAAGTCAGAGGGGGGAAGAAACACACACACACACACTCTCTCCTGAACATGCTGAACTCTGACGACACGACACTCGGGAGCTAGCCTTCTTTATCCGAGGAAGAGGAAGATGTTACATTGTATCACTAATTTCAGACATGAAACATACTGACAAAAATTGTTTGGCTAATTGTCGACACGTAAAATAAGTAGCGGATATGCATTGACCGGCAAATGAAAACAATGTTTTAACCTAGTGTTTTTCATTTTGATCTTTAAAGGAATAAAGCTATCAAAGGCTAATTTGGAATCGGGATCTCTACTGCGCGATCTTTGCAGTTGCAACTATGAACCTGCAGAATTCAACTGACAGGTAGAAAGAAATATGTCACAACTGTGTTTTGGTTTACAAAAATGGACATAAATGTATTTATACATAAATGACACTCGCTATATCATTGCATCTGTCTACATCTACATGAGGCTCTCAGTTAAATACTACCACGACAGATATTCCCAGTTTATCATTGCCGCATCGCTGCCTTTTCAAAGTGGCCAGCTCTGAAATACTGTGTGACAGACACACCCACTATCTTAGGAGTTTGTCCTAAATCTGACAGGTAGGAGCTACTTTTACCTTACATTACCTCACAACCAACGCAGAACACAGGGCGAGACTAGCTTGCCAGCAGGCGTGCAATAACTTGTGTTACATGATTGTGTCCCTATGTCACGGACATAAGGAAAGGAAATGGCTGGAATTGTCTTTCTGTGGCTGTGGGAGAGAGTTACTCCATCTGGCCTGTATTTTGGTCTTTGTAACTTTTACATGCACAAAACGCTATACAACAAACTAAAGGAAAAGGGAAAACCAGAAGCATAATAGGGCCCCTTTAACAGCATGGAACCGCCTGAGGGGCCAGTAGATTGCAGGTTTGCCCAAAAGAAAACCCAAGCATCTGGCAAGATATTGTTCTATTAAAAAATTGTAATTGGTGAAACATTTATAATATGTCTGGCTGAACTGAGGAGCTGTCCTAAAATACGTGGAATGGCATGAATTAAAACTTGAGGAAAAGTGCTGTACTGAATCTGATTTCAGCTCAATTCCTGCAGCTCAAGAATTAAATCTTCATTCTGTCACCATATCCTTACCAAATCCTCACACAATGGAAATTAAGCTTTTTCCCTTCAATCACTCTGAAGCAGTTAATATGCCCAAAAATATTCAATTTGCAGGCTCACCAGGTAAAATCCATTAAGGCTACCAGTGTTGTCGATTGAATTAGGTTTGCTTCTTATAAAGCACGGATTACCTATCCGTTCGGCTGAGTGGCTCAGTTAGCACCCCATTTCTGACCTGCTGGCAAATAGGATTAGAAGACAACATTGGACATTAATGTAATGCCAGGACTTTTAAAAGCATGCAGAGAGCCACAGAGAACCACAGAGAGCCACTGTGATCCTTAGAGGAGAGACCCAGAGATATAATGATATTAGCCATTAATGACTCAAACCACAAGATATTCATCCGCATGTACACTTATATGATAGAAGTTCAAATCTAAACCGATTATTGTATCAGCCTGTCTGTCGCTCTACGTGTTTTTCATGAAGATTTTTCATAAGAAAATATAATCTTTGATAACGATCTGTGTGCGTAATGCTAATGTGAAATAGCTACATGCAGTTTTGACCTTTATTATGCTTCTCAGAGGACTTCTACTGAGTGAATGAACACCACACTCCAGTTGGTTGTCCACAATACCCCTAGGCACCCTTGAGCACTTGACAATACATTATTCTACAGTGATTGACAGGTGACATAGCCTATGATCAGCAAGGTGACATGGAACTGAAGTGGACAGCCGGGGCTTGGGGACATCGGTGTGAGAGTTGAGGACAGCTGATAGACACGCCTGTCAGAACAGACTCACTGTCGCCAGCCTCCCGGGCCCTGCAGCGCTACGGCCCACACAAAGGCTTTTTTCCACCCCTTCCTTCCCCTGAGAAAAGGCTCTATGAGGCTCCATAGCTGCTCCAGACTTTCACGTCCTCTATAGGACACGGCCATCCGCCAGCATGCACCGTGCACACACCTAGATATGAACACTGATACCGCGGTGCTCGGCACAATAGATGTTTGACGGAGCCGTGGTGAAAAGCCTAGAGGAGCTCAATATGGATTCAATACGGCGGTGACGTGTTTGACGGATTTTAGGGGTCACCGGGGATAGTTGTTTGAAGGAACAAAAATAAAAAAATATTTGCTTAAAAGCTACAATCTTGACGTTCCAGTTTGTTGTATCATTGCCACATGCCTACAGGAAGTAAAGGGTGAGTATTCAGTTGGAAACAGAAAAGCACACGGGCCAATTCTGCCTATCTTTTTTCGATTTAACGGCACTATTTGTGCCAGTGGAGATTCTTTCATGAGCGGACGGTAGGCTGTGTTTGTATTACCTCGGCCAGTGAAAAATAATAGCAAATCTGACATTATAAAAGTTTCATATCGTTTGATATTGTTGCTTTAAGAATACACAGGCTACAAAGGCGTCATGACCTTTATCCAGTAAATACAGTCTCTCAAATTCAACGCCTCGTGGATGCGATCATACCTTTCCAGGTTTTTTGAACTGCTGCATCGTCCTGATGATACCAGTCATCTGGTTTCATCTCCTGCCATGACCTCGTTTTGCATACATAAAATACAAGTGCCTCATAAATTATGCATTCACTTTATGATATGGCGGAGGATGTGGAATTATGGTAAGCACACACACAAAAAACACAGAATGAGCAAAAATAGGCAAACAGACCGCGCTACAGCCGCAAGTTTCTGACATTATCACTGCAGACAACTACATGCTGAACTCACCCAGACATGCCTCCCCACTCATACATTACACATAGCCTCCGTCTCAGGGAGTTTAGCATGTCCTCATCATCCATCTCTTGCCAAGCGGAAGTGGTTGTGTGTGTGTGTGCGTGTGATTGTTTAAGGGGGTAAGTAAGGATGTCATGTTCTATAGGCATTAATGGCACACATTATTTGATACCTATTTCTTGGTTAGATCCTCTATTGACAGATGCTTGTTAATAACGAGATTAATGGCCGGCACCGCTTCTTCCTCTCAGGACAATATGACTCAATAGGCACTTTGCCACTGCAGGAACTTGAGACACCTCCCAGGTGGCATGAACGTTTACAGGAACAGCCCCCTAATCGGCCCGCTCAGTGTTTCCATTTCCATTGTGGTGCTGGAACTCTTGCTCTTCAATCGCGACCTAAATTCTGATATAAATTACAAAATAATTATATATTTCTCCAGCGGTAGCACGCCAGCACCAATTAGAATGTCAGAGATTTTCCAGATAACGTTAGGATTACCTCGAGTCGACAGTTGAATGTTGCAAAATAAATTATGGCTTCATGGCAGCTGTAATTACTTCATAAATGAATATAATGGTGCTTATTGTCTTCCACTCACATCACGTTTAACCAATAAGCGCAGGGCACCGTCAAGCAGTTTTTCAGGGCCGCTCAGAGGTAGCTACCCCAGAGAAGGTACTTCTTTCGGCCCTGAAAACAGTCCCAAAAGAGTTCCTAGAGGGTTGGTTCCCGCATTGGAAAACCGCTGTTTGGTGCCGCCCCCTCTAAAACTGGACCACAAGTTCCTGCAGTGGAACAGCGCCTAATGTCAGGGCAAAGAGAGGCAAGGAATCAAAGGGGGGAGAATGAAGGAAGGAAAGTTATATCTTTTTCTATCTTCTCCCTCTCCTTGTTTGCCCTCATGTCTTGCTCTCTCACTTACAGCTCATCTCTATCCAAGACCACAGGCCAATCCACTGTAGCAAGTAACGACGCAAAACACACGTAGTTCCCTTCCTGCTAAATGTCCATTTGTAGGTTCCACCTACGCAAAAGATCTTTACTCAAGACTGACTAAGGCTGAGTGACAATTACTGGCACTTTTTTATAGGGTATCTGAAATTAGACATAGGAAAACTGACTACAGTTGCCTTTATTCCTCTGGCTCTTGCTCTGTGTACAAATGTCTGGTGTGTGTATAAAATATATCTTCTGTCTGTGCACCTTGGTGTACCATAGATTTGTTGTGCATGCATGCACTCAATCTCACAGACTTCTTTCTTAAAGGCCCAATATCACTCCGATTTCCAACTGTCATTTTGGACTTTTTTCTCCCTTTGAGCTAAACATTCAGCTTCAGTTGGTGTTGGAGTGGGAGGATATATCAGAGAAGGTGATTGGTTATAATAGAGAAATTATATCACACCTGATGCCAAATCGTTTTTTGGAATTCTGACTAAATGGCAATTTGCTCAGGTGTACACAAGAGTATATGACTGTAGGTATGTGTGGAGTTGTGTTATAAAACACTTCTTAGACAGACAGCAATGTAACCTAAATGGGGTGTTCTTTGACCTCATCCCACCTAAGTGGCATTTTGTTTTCAGCTCATTTCCGTAGCTTGCCTCTACCTGGGTACTGTAAACACTAATCTTTGAGGGATGGATTTCATACTTAATGCTATTCAATCTGGGGACCGTTGTGCCTAAAGAATTTTGATGTTTTTCCATGGAAAGGGCTCAGAGTATGTTGAAGCCAAAAAAAAAAACATAATTCCTTTTCATTGCCCTGCAGGTGACATCTGTTTTAAAAGAACTATAATCTGAGCTGATATAAAGGGACTTTTCAATAGTCTTTCCTCTGGAGAGCCCTGTATGAGAGAGAGTGTGTGTGCATGTGTGTATGTGTGTGTAAAAGAGAGATAGGGAGAGAGAGAGAGAGAGCGAGAGAGAGAGAGAGATTACACGTGTCTCCTTATCTGTATGTGCTTGTGTGTGTGTGTGTGTGTGCGTGCGTGCATGCGTGTGTGCAGGTCTGTGTGTGTGTTTAACTCTCCAATTGCTACTGTGTCCCACAGTGCAAAAATAATGGTGTAAAAGCCAATCATTTCATGCGAAGACTCCTCCAAAGCTGTCCCACCGGAGAAAAGTAGGCATGCAGGCATTGCGCATGGCATTATGTCTTTCATACAGGGAATGGCACTAGGCCTTTAAACTGCAAAAGACCATTCATGGTTGGGTAAGGCTGTGGCTGTGTGGCTGTGTTTACAAATGCATAAGTGTGAGACTTTTCTTTCTCCAATGTTAATGACATCTTAAAAAATAACAACACATATTTGCTTTCCTCTCTGTGATACAGTCAACTGCCCACGTTGTGCCACGTTTGCAATGCTAAGCCATTTTTGCAATGTTAAGCCACTTTTCTAATATGATCCAGCATGCACAGCGGCGAAGCTATATAAACACAATTCCAACCTAACAATGCAGAAAACATAAATAAATGTGTTAAAGAAGTGAATGCATCATGGCAGTTAGTACACAAACAAAAAGAATGGAACAATTGGTTAGATAAGTTAAGCTGCGACCAGTGGCAATTTTAGACCATTTTTAGGTCACATTTTGTTTACTCCTCTAATGTTTGATTATGCTAAATTGTCTGTTAGAGACGGGACAACCAATTAGCCTACAGTTTCAAATGGCTTTACTTACAGTCAACAGGTTTAATGTCCAGTATTCTTTATGTCACACACTCCGGTAGCTGGCGGCATGCACCTCAACTAGTCTGCTACAGCAGTGGAAGAAGGACAAGTAGCCTAGGTTTGAATATAATGGCAGATTTACAAACAAAAACAAACTGAAAGGTTAGCCAATAAAATTGCTGAATGTTCTGAGAACGGTGAGTGTCTGTTTAGAGCGTACAGATTATTGGCTAATGTTAGACTGCTTGCACAGTTAAGGAGCTACCTGATGCACTTTATTATTTTAGTTAAAGTAGAATGAGTGGTTCTCATTTTGATAGACTTGGGCTTTATGATATATTTACAGTAGGCCTACATTTGTGTCAATGAACTAAAGCATTGGAACAACAAACCCCGACTCATTGGAAATGTCTAATTGTCGATAGATGGATATATACGATTTTTGTTAAAAAGGAAAACAGCCAAGTTCAGGTAAAAATGACATTATCTCACTGCATTGACCACAGCAACCCAATATTCAATTAGAATAATTTTATAAATTGATATTGATCAATTTATATATTTTATTAGTTTAAGTGTATTGGACCATGCTGCGTGGTGATTCTGCACTGTAAATAAAAATGATTGCTTGATTCATTGATTAGATTATACATTCTATGTTTGGTTGTTACATTTGCCTTGGTTGACAGCACAAAAAGGCAGAGGATAGAGAGGGGGAGAAGCAGAGAGAGCATGATGGAGTCAGCAGAGAGAGAGACGAAGAAGAACCAGGTGAGAAATTAGAGAGGTAGTCAAGACCACATAACATAACACACAAATCGCACCCTTACCCAGCATTCACTATGTGCCATGTTCTTACTTATTAGACTTACTAGATCTACTGCTTCACTTTCAACACAGGCCATAATCTTTTCAGCAAAGTTAATGAAACCTGGGCTACATAAACTTAGAAAATCGCTCCACTATACAAATCAACCTCTTTAAATAAATGCTGTGGAGAGAGTGGAGATAATATGACCGCAATAATGATTTTACTATTACATTGCGTATATCAAGATACAGTATGTTTTCCTTTGCCAGTCAATGAATAGAGTTTAATTAACGTATCATTCAAAACCTCACAAGAGATTAATACAACCTGGAAAATCTGCCTCCACCCTTCATTTTATATTCATTTATGTCCCGGTAAATGAACAAGCATGCAGTTTCTCCTCCATTTTCGATCACCAAGAAGAGGGAGGGATGTCAGATGAACGCCTCTACCCTCTGATTATCTAGTCGCTACACAGTGTCACTGACAATCGGAATAAAGCAGAACTATGGTCCACTTCCCCAGTCTCCAAGTCCCTGAGAGTTTAGTCGCCCATTGTCGCCCGCCATTCATTTCAATAAGCGCTGGCCAACAATGTTGCTTTGTAGCTGGCCATGTGAATGCACGGTTAGTGTCTATTATCCTCGGCAATGTATATGAAGCAGCTGTATTTAATGCAACACGTAGAGTCTAAATGTTGGATTGAGTACAGCTGCCTCGTATACATTTTGAAGGTCGTAATTAGTATAGATGCTGTGGGTCCTATAGGGCTGTGCAGAATAACAACTCTGCCTGCAAGTGTAAACATGTTGAAAGGCAAGAGATGGTATCACCCTGACCTGCACACACTGGCTGCTTCCTGCCTCAACCCATGAATGAAAATGGCTTGTGTCCCCCGACTGTTCCTAATAGCATGCGATGCGCTAGCTGAATTCCTGTCCCTGCCTTCAGCCAGCTGGTGGCTGTAATGCCAGTTCCCCAGCCCACACCCACCCCACCCTGGTGTGGGAGCAGCTATCTCCCAGTATCAGCTGGAAATGTGATGGATGACAGGTGGAGGCAGAGAGAACAGGGCCCCTCAGAGCCCGTCAGGCCCTCTCCCACTACCTATTAGTCTTCCATTTAGCCCAGCGCAGAGCTTGCCACCCTGATCACACAAACCCATGCACTTGAATTTTCTGGTCAGTGATGAATCTCTAACCTTCCCGATGCAGGATGGGCCTAGAGCCTCCGCTAACAGGATAGAGGCAGGCCACCGAGGTTCATCTCTCTCAGTGTTCAACCGCTCTGACCAACCAGTTCGCTCCAATTTCTTTCCCTCGCTGCCAGATAGTGATTCATGCCAAGTGAAAAGGCTGTCATATTCACCCTGAGCCTGAGTATGATACTGTGGAGGATATGATTGCTTTCTAAAGGAATGCCATATAAACAGGTGAATTCTAAAGGGTCCAGTCACATCGAGACAACCAAAGAGGTTGTGAATACTTAACTTGACAGTTGGGACCATGGGAGTCAGGTTTGAAGTGTGTTGCTTCCAAAGTCTCGCAGTAGTATCTTTGTTGCTCCACCACACACCCTCCTCTCCACAAACCCGATACTTGTAATTCTGCAGTCTATTTGGTATCTAAGTGCATTGATTAGGCCTGGGAGATCAAGCAGGGAATGACAGGCAGGAATGATTACAGAAGGCTGACTGAGAATCAATTGGTTTGGCTCATAAGCCCTCTCTGTGGCCCTAACAAGGCTCAGGCCTCTGACAACTACCCTGGAAAAAAAACTCATGTTGAACACAGAAACATTGACATCCAAGACATCGAATGAACAAGGAAAGGTTGTGACCTTTGGAAATGCCAGCCAGTTAAATAACATAACCAAATTCGGGAGTGCATGTAAAATGCCACGGGTCAGCATCTTAGTGGTCAAATCCCAAGGTGTTGCAGTGAGATACTGCAACGAATACTGAGCAGAATGTACCAGTACACTTGGTAAAATTTTGAGTTATTAGGCTTTTGCCTAATATGCAACCACAACCACATGTTAAACAGTATAACCGTGTCTCAATCGAGATGAGGTACAACATATGCATCATATTTGTCTATAAAAAGGAACCGCCAAGTATCAAAATGTAAAGGCAGTGCAAAAATATTCCATTATCTCATTGCAACTTTAAGGTACAAAATCTAATCTTTATAGTCACTCCACGTTTCCTTCTTATACTCTTACTGGAACAGGGTCTTCTCAGGTTAATAACAGTCTCTTCCTAAGATTATTACAGGAAGAATATAGGAGGAAGGTAGCGAATAGTATTGTGGTAATGCAGACCACGATTCTGTTTCCATTTAGACAATGTGAGAATGTGGAAAATGTATATTAAAGTAGTATAGTATCCACATTCAGTATCCATATCCACATGATTAGTTTTACTTGTTTCCCATGGCATCTTTGTCAAATCAGTAAAATTAGGTACATGTGTTTGCACCATATTAAAGAAGCTGAGTTTAAATCTTAAATAAAAGTCAACAGGGATACTAGGACAATTGCAATTATTACAATTGTAAGAGACTTACAATTACATGCTGCTATTACATGGAGCAGATAGGGGTTAGGCATCTTGCTCAAGGATGTGTAAAGGTATTTGTGCTAATGTAACAGAGTTAAAAGTGTACCTTAATAATTCCAGTAATATTTTATTCAATTTAAAATATCAGTTAATGATTTAAGTATTTGTGAATTTTATCTCATTGAGGAT
>JAODLI010019343.1:0-22577 GCA_027575585.1 Percopsis omiscomaycus
TACTCTTCTCACTGTACACTAGATCTCTTAGCTCTGTAATCTCTTCTCATGGATTCTCCTACCACTGCTATGCCGACAACACCCAACTCTTCCCCCCATCCGACACGCAGATCTCAACTTTGAAAAAATTGTCTCGCTGACATCAGTGCTTGGATGTCTTTGCATCACCTCAAGCTCAACCTTGAAAAGGTCTACCTCCAAGCAATTGTAAGATTCCAAGCCCCAGCCAGAGCACTTCGATCTACCACCTCGGCTGGCAGGCTGGCACCTCCACCGCTACAAGCTGTACGTAAGAGTCGCACAGCCCAGTCCAGATGGCCAAGATCCATCTCGGTACCTCGTCCACCGATCTTTCTACCTCATGGCACTAATCCCACTATAACAATCCTTATTCTATCCTAATTTCCTCCCTGCATATAAAAACAAAAAAAAAAAAGTTTCTTTCTACTCTTAGATCAGCTCTTAGAATATTAAGCACTTTGCCGTTAGCAATTATAGACTGTTTGAAGAGTGAACGATAACTTTTGATTATTGCAATTATTGACTGTTTGAGGAGCAAATGATAACTTTCGAGTAATGTTCTGCAAATGCATAGGTAAAGTAACCTTGTTACACGATGCTGCGCTTATTCAGGAAGAATGTTATGTGCTTGTTATGTGGTTCAACTGTACTAATTGTAAGTCGCTTTGAATAAAAGCGTCTCCTAAATGCTTTAAATGTAAATGTAAAGGCTTATGGATATTTAATTGTAGAAAAGAGAAATCAAAACTTTGAAGGTACTGCCAAAACATCTAGTGGGGTCCTGGCCCACAGTTTGAAAACCAGCGCACTAGGCAGGTCTTCTGCAGACAGCCCTAGTTGTCACTCTTGAGGGAAGGAACGGACACGGTCGCCAGTAATCCTGTCTCATCCCGCCTGATTGAGGTTAGCGCGTGTAGCGTTTCCCTGCATCACCCTTCCTGTTTATCTACCCTGGCACATTAATGCCAGTCATGCATGGAAACAACTAGGGCAGGTGGACAGAATTCTTGGCATAAACAGTATTATAACCAACTATAACTATTCTAGCCTGATTTTCAGACTAAATGACCAGGACAGTGAAGCAGTCTGGGCATTTGACTCACAGATAAAAAAAAGGTCCCGGGTTCGAGACCCAGCATGGGCCTACCTGTAAACATCCTTGAGCAAGATGCCTAATTCACTATAAGTCGCTTTTAAAAAAAGCGTCCACCAAATTGCATTTTGTCACCACTCCCTTATTCATACAGGCATTCCCTCTCAGTTAGTCATTATCTGATATTTTCTTCTCTAAACCATCACTAGTCATCTCGATGCCTCAAACTCAAAGCCTAGTTTTCATTGTCTGATTCTACATTTATTTTAGGATTGCCAGACGATGATGACAAAACATTTAGTTTACGCAAAGCAAATATGTTGTCTTAGAAAGCGATATTAAATTCACCCTCCCACAAAGGCACTGATTGGCTTGAGTGTCTCCCAACTGGAAAATGCAGTTGGCAAGGGTAATTCCAGACTAACTGAATGCACTGCAACATTTGAAAAGGGGACAGGGATTCAGGAGTCTGGAAACATACTGTGTGCCCATTTATTGTTTCATATTTTTTCTATGTGAAACAGAAGAACAGGTTTGGACAAAAACACACATGCTACTACTCTGCTGCAGCACTTTATTGAGCTAATCATTTACCACGAAAAGTGGTAACTTTTCCAGTTTTCCAGTGTTCAGGAAGACACACACACAGTCAGCAAGACAGCCTCAAAATGATCTGCGTGAGAGATTTTATACATCTATGTATGCGTGTGTGTGTGTGTGTGGGTGTCTGTGTTTCTCCCCTGTCAGCACATTCAGTGTGGCTGAGCGCTGCAGCGAAGGGACAGGGCGACATTCAGGGCTGTTTGTTTGCAGCAGCTCTGCCTGTCGCCGTGTCAGTCTGGTTCAGCGTCACGGCCGCCAACAGACATTACTGGAGCTCCTCTGTCGCGTCAGGGCACCACTGGAAGGCTGATTGATGGACAGCATAGCCGAGAGTTGGGTGGATGGGAACACATACACACAAGCTTGTGGTGCATACAGTACAGTATGTGCCCGCATTAAAGGGGCAATCGGAAATTATTTTGTGGCCGAGAAACAACGCTGTTTTGGTTTCAAACACGAGGACGCGAGCATCCCCTCCCCCACCTGAAGACACGAGAACGTGACCAACCCCTCCCTCACCTGAAGACTCAGAGCATGTGCATTTAGTCTCTCTCACCCACAGCTCGCTCCCCCGCCTTCCCGGAAATGCCCACGCCACGCCCGCACAGTTCTCAAACTGGTTTCAAACAAAGTCAGTTTGTAGTAGCAAATCGGGGCGACTACCTATATGCACTATGTACACAGTGGGACAAAATGTCGGATTGGCCCTTTAAGCTTGATTTATACTTGACGGATCTGCAGCGCAACATAGGAACTATTTTCTGGTAGAGGGGGGGTGCTGTAAAATTGGGGGGGGGCATGGACTAATTCATTCTAGACTATTTGACAAAATTGACTCACACTTTGTGTATAAATATATAAACACAGTTTTGTTTTATGTTTTTTGGGGGGGACAAAAATTATCCATCTTCTTTTCGAATGTGCAAGCCAGGTCTACAGACGTCCTACCTTTTAACATCAAAAGCAAGTTTGTCCAAGTATTACTAAGTAAGATAACAGAAATGTGAAAAAATGTCCAAAGATTACAAAAAAACGCTTTCGCTTGGCTCAGGCAGATAAAGGCTGAAGGCTTGAAGGCTTATAATAAGGCCGACGCCTTAAATAAATTTCAATGTAGGCGGGGACTTGACTCACATAACGACATCCTTAGCACAACAAACATCATGGCTGCAGCATGCACCCGTACAGCATGAAATCCAAAGAGGAGATTTCTGTACACACGAAAAATATTACCAAATAAAACTTTTTTTTTCTCAAATTCCTATTATACAACTTCTAAGGATAACTCTGTAATGGTGAAAAATTTAGTCTAGTTGAAAATTCTGGCAGACAATGAGGCGTGCCTTCCTACTTTATTAAGCAAATGACCGGTAAAAAACACTAATAGCTGTCATTTTATTATGCCTGGAGGTTTCCATTATGACCATGTGAACTTGTGGTGCATACAGGCAAAAAGCACACAAATGAAATGGACACACACACCATCATAATTCAAGACTCATTTAATAGGACAGTGAGAGAAAAGACCCGGAGGATAGTGGCCAGTCAATGTTTTCTCTCACATTGGTGCTGAGGCAGGAAATGACTGTTAACAGGCTCAGGAGACACATTCTTCAAGTGGACGGATTCCACAAACATGCCCAGTCCCCTATGGAAGGACACTTAGCTCCCTAAGGACGTTTCAATTAAATCTACTAGCATAACACAGCCTGAACCAGAGTGGCGGTTTTTCCCAATAAAACAGCATAAAATTACAGTACCTGTCTTTCCTGACAGATAAAACACACCAAAAATAACTAGTGTTTGACGCTGTAGCATCATTAGGGCTGCTTCATTCTGGGCAGCCTACTTAGTAGTAAAGCACATCTCTCCAGACCCTTGAGACTGATTATAATTAGAACGTATTGTGTGTGAGCCATTTAGAAAGTGGGTAATTTAGTATGCTAAAGAGATGCTATGCTAACGTTGGGCCACACACATGCAGCAGCTCTCTTTATTAAATCTTTCTTCTCCTTTCTGATAAACAGCAGTTTGGTTCACAAAGCATCTGTGATTCTTTGTGAGTTTTTTGGAGTGTAACCTGGTAATTGCTGCAGTTGAAAACTAACTTGCGCCAAATTTCTCACTTTTCACCTAATTCTCAGTAGAATGGCGTTGATCTGCCAGACAATCCTATAATTATCATCCTGCCAATTATTTGAAACTAACGAGCAACGGGTGTCACGAAACCTTACCTCAAGGCTTATGTATTTGTGTAATTGATACTTCAGAGTTTATGCAATCAAATCTAATTGCCATGTGCTATAGGTTGAGCAAACTGGATTAAAGGCAATAAGGGCACATCCATACTAACGGGTACATTTTTACATGGGTAAAACAGCATGACCACGTGGCCACACTACCATTTTCGCATTTGAAAAAGTATCCGTGTCCATACTGAAACGGTTACTCCGGGACAAAACCACATACGTCATTGAACTGCGCATGTTGCTTGTGTCAGGTTGCTTAACACATGGCCATACACAGCTCCTCCGTGTCATTTCTGCTTTAGTTGTTTACGGAAACACACTTGACGGAAACACACCACAACACAAAAGTAACTGTCACAAAAGCTGCGAAAAATACGCCAGAGAAAATATGGTGACATATTGGAGCTCGGAAAAACATTATCCATCATCTGAGGATGCAGAACAGTTGGCAAAGGATGGCATTACGAAGACACACATAACCTTTTGATATTGTAGCCTACATTTGGTATAGTATTTGAATTCTCGTAATTTGACCCTTTCTCGCGATTGCATAATATTGCATTAGGCTACTTGTTTTACTTTTGTTAGGTTTAGAATACATATTGTTTGTAATGCACAACATAAATAGATGAAGTTGAAAATTGCATCAACATTATTCCAAATGCTTGCCACTGGGTCGGATTCCACGCAAAATTGTCGAATCCATTTACTGGATTTTATACAGTAGATCTTGCAAAACATCTGATGTTCTGGTTCTTTGCGACAAGAGGCTCGCGGAAAACACATTGAAAGCGCTACAGGCAGGCACTGGTAGCATCTACGAGATAAATAACAAGAAGATTATTTCAAAACCTCGTGCCCCCCTCCCAAAAAGCATATTTCAACCCTTGGGGTTGAGGACATTGAGGGCCACTGATTTATCTATGTAACAATTGTTTTTTCTGGGTCCATTTTTATTTATCTATTTCAAATATAATGATTTGGGCTCACTCCAAGGTTGCGTCAGAGTTCTGTAAACCTCTTCAGGGACACAGTCTGCGTTCCCTCTATTCATCACCATGACACCTGGGGCTGTTCAGCAGTCCACTAGTAGACACAAGACTTTTAGCACAGCCAGTCGTGTGCTACTTGTGGAACGTCAATTTACCTTGCAGTTGTCCCAGAAAACTGGCTGAGCTCATCCCCAAGTCGCGAGGGGCGCCTCTCATATCGGCAGACACAGTTACAGAGTGTAGGCTGCACACATGCGCAACACATCTTTTTGTCTCCCACACCTGGTTTACAGAAAAGGGAACTTTTCCCTCGGGTGCTTCAAAGTCAAGAAAGAGGGCCAAGACAGCACAGGAAATAGGTTCACTCTCGCTCTCTTCACCCTTTTCTTGCTTGTTCTCTCAGCTTCTCCTTCTCTCACTCAAACGTCACGCCAGAGGAGTGTCAGGAGTGCCAGAGTAGCGCAACGCAATGGCAAATACGCGGCAAAATAAAACGTCGCCCCTGCCTTGTTCCGACAGAAAGAGCAAATATACGAGGATCTAATGGCCTCTAGAACGAACCTCATTCGCTGCGGCGCTTTAATAAAGGGGGTGAGCACTATCCCTCTCTCTCTCTGGGTAAGTACACCCTGCTCAGCCAACAGGCAGCTGGGGACAGTGGCTCCGCTGTCTACAAACACAGCCTCTCTGTCAAGTCTCTTCTGGCTCTCCTACCCATCTTTTTCTGTCTTCCTCCCCTAATCCTCGTCCTCGTCCTCCTCCTCCTCCTCCCCATTGCTTAGCCACCAGTCCGTGGTGGGAGAGGGGGGGAAAACAACGGTCGCCGTCGGTATTACCCCGTTAGTGTTGTTGTTCTCTCTCCGTCTATCTGCGTCGTTCAGAGGCCTCTGATAACGACAGGGAACAGTGTTTCGCTCCCCTGCCCTCACTTCTCTGCCCGCGCACGTCGCCGCTGCCGCCACGCTGTTGTGACGCGCGATAAATCCTCCCGCCGACGGTGCGGCAACTCGCTGGCCCGGAATAAATCCGGGAGCCGCCGGCCTCTCCTCCCGAATGGGCCCGCGTTCCCCTGAAAGCCTGGAACACAAGGAATGAAAGGGACCCAACAGCAATTAACCCAGAAGCCCCCCTCACCCCCCACCCCCATGGCCCCGTCCTGCCTTCACAAAGGGTGATTTCAGCTGCCTAATCAGCCGGAAAAGAAAAACCTCATACCCTGCTCCCTGCTCCTGCTGCAACCAACTCATCACCATCCCCAGCACCCCCCCCCACCCACATGCCCACTGCTGCCTCAACCCCTGCAACGCTGAATTTCACATGCCAGTGATTTTGTTTTCCGGGACGGCTGGGACGGCTGGCTCCAAATAGCATTTTCTCCCAAGCATATTCCAAATGTCAGCATCATTAAGAGCAACTGTCAAAGTTGGCGACAGTTAAAAGGAGTCCTACCTAATCATTATAACCTCAGCTGGAAGCTTTTTCCAGCGCCAGAGAAGGTCGTGTTTGTTTCCTACGGCATGGCGGGCTAAGATCTCGGGCCTGCCTGGCCTCTCCCGTAATGAACTAGGCGATTACTCCAGTTCCCATTGACGCCCCTGGCGAGGTCAGTCCTAACACATAGACACACACACACACACACACCGCCGCACACACACACAATAAATGCACAAGAATGGCCCACACAGCCACCTACCCTCTGCCATGAATACACATGCAAGACACACACACACACCTTACATTACATCCATACACCCACCTACCCTCTTGCATACGTCCACATACAAACAAGACACACACACACACACACACGCAGCGACACATCTGCATTACATCTACACACGTCTAGATCTACATTTCCACAGCTTTTCATGAATATTCACATCACAAACAGCCCCCAGCCACCTCATGTAACCCTCCTCTTCCATGTCTATGGGGGCAGGCAGGCCCTTCCGGCCATCCCATCGCCAGGATAGCCCCCCCCCCCCCCCGCGCTTTGGGCCCTTTCTGTGCCTGGCTGGTGGTTCGACCTGACTCTGGGGGGGCCCCACTGGGATCGATTGCCCCATCATCTCCACACAGCCAGAGCCTCATCTCCCAGGGTCCTCGGAACTGTTCGAAGCCGAGCAGGGCCACGGGGGGAGTGGCGTTGTAGCAGCTTACACACACACAAATGGATATGAACATACTGTATACACACATACACATAAAAATCTCACATAAACACACACGCTGTTAGTGTTTGTAGGCTGGGAGCTTATGTTTGAAGCCCTACACTGTATAAGGAACCATAAGGAGAGGGGTTTTTCAAAAGAACCTTGTGGAAGTTGTTTAGTATCTCCGCTTGTGTGCACCTTACAGAAAACGCATGTTGTTTGGGTGGCAGAGCCCACCTTTCTCCCACGCCAGCACATTCAGCTATTTATTCCTGGGTACTCAAACAGAGACGCTGCAGTAAGCGTTCCTGTGGGCCTTGATAAATACAGTGGTTAAATTCAAATTATTGGTATCGACTGAAATGAAACATTTTATCTAGAGCCCTACTCTCTCTCTGAGGGGCATATTAGAGCCCACTATATAACATATTAGAGCCCACTTTACGCGTAATTTTGTCGCAACGTGCGCCTTTAAACATGTAGTTACATGTCTGTATGTACGAACAGACCGTATTCTGCCAGCCCCTTTAATGGGTCGCTTTGTTTGTATTTGTTTAATTAGCAAGACGTGTTTCCACAACATTGTTCATGATTATAATGACACTATTGTCATAATATCATTTAAAGTTTATTTGCTTAAACTGACATGACATTGGTAGTTGTATTTTCCTGTACCTCGATCAGAACACGTCATCAGTGGCTCACTATACTGCACTTTGAGAGAATTTGCTTAGCTTTTTTAATTTATAAAGGAAATTGCATTTCACTTATAGAAATTATTGGTTAATATTGATAGGGACATGTCCCTACCGTCCCTACCCAAACCTACACCAATGGCACACAGGCCAAGGAGATGGGCTGAGAGGATTTTCGCCAGAAGAATTCGCCACTCTTTTTCAACGGAGTGAACCAGAAGTCATCAAGCGCTACAGATTAAGCAGTCATGCAATAGTACAGTTACTGAAGGAAATCGGAGATGATATCGAACCTCCAACTCAGCCAACCGGGCGCCGCAAATTACAGTTAGTGACATGCGGTGACATGCGGTGATTACACAATCAGCCGCAGGTTTGTTAGAAAGGCACCGCGTGCGCCGTCTGCGGACTAGACAAGTTGGCTGCGCTCTCTAACGTACGGATCTCTCTCTCTCTCTCTCTCTCTCTCTCTCTAGCCCATGGACCGTAATCCCCCCAAAGAGTATTCTTAATTAAACACAGTCGGCTCGCGGGGGCCCGAGACGTGGCCCGGTTGGAGACCAGAGGAGAAAAAGGACACGCATATTGATGTCAGGCTGGGTTAACGATCTCCTTACTGAAACTTCTCCTCCTCCCGCTGTGGGCGGAATGAAAGAGAAACCCGTCACTTTCTGACTCGCGACGCCTAATCCGTGGTCGCAATTAACGTCTCTGTCCTGCGTACGTGCTCATGCACGCCAGGAGTGAGTCACGGTAGGACGGCGTCCACGTGCACATAAATCACTTCTTTTTTTTATTGTCCAGGGAGGCAGCCTATAAAATTTGGAGTCGACTGACTATTAACACTGAGGTAGCACCTCCATAAATCATGACTCATCCGGCTGAGAGAAGGACGACTACGGATTGTCTGTTTCCTCTTCCCTTCTCCCTCGCGCTCTCTCACCGGGTCTTCCTGTAAGTGGGTGATGGTGGTGGGGGCTTTTTGGGGGGGTGGATAGCGGGGTGCGGTGGATATGAAAACAATGCATAACCTACATAACCAGACACCCGATTAAGGGCGTCTGGGATGCCCAGCTGAGCCCACTGGGCCTAGCGTGCTAAGATCCAGGGAGCAGCCCCGTTGGTGCGGGCAGCCTCTCGCAGTAGAGGGCCATACAGATCCCACGGGACCCTGAACACTGCAAGGCACTCCCCATCCGGTCCCCAGCACCGCTAACCAACCTCTGGGCAGGGCCCAACTTACAGAGCTCTGCCACCATTGTCACCATGGCACCACTGATGCCAAGCTCTCGTCGGCCCCTCCCTAGACCTTCCGCCTCCGCTCCGTTTACCCAATCCCCCCTGCGTTAAATAAATCCCTCTTCTTTGTTTCATAATACATCTACATATACATCTAAGATGAGCACGCCCAACCTGCCATCGCCGGAGAGTTCCCCTGTTCCTGCTGGCAGCTTTCCCCTGCTCTCATCACTTTCTCTTGTTTCCCTGATCTTCACACTCCACTTTCCAGGTCAATGTAGAGAAAGCTTGTTCACTGATCTCCTAAAGCAGCATATGTCTACTGCAGGGACAGGGAGGGGGTGCAGGACATGTAGAGCTTGTATTTAATGTCTAGGCTGGGGTTACTTCCCATTCATCCCAGCGTCTGGGCGGGGCTCATCCTCCCCTCATACCTCACCGACTGTGGCCCAACACCATCTGCCCAGACACTATTGATGCTGAGATTAGAGGGCTTGTGGGTTTTACGAGGACACCGGGGGTGTGGAGGTGTCGGGGTGGGTTGGGGGGGGGAGGCTACGCATGTGAAGACGAAGGCGATCTCCGGGGTCTTATCCGCCAAAGGCAGCGCTCGGTTTTCGGGCTCGTACGCGCCGCGTCGGCAGAAGGCGAATGGAAGGTGAACAAGAGATCGGCAGAGCGGTGTAGCAAACTGCGCTGTTTGCTCAACACTTTTCATCTATGTGATCAGTAGCTTCTCCCCTCCCCTACACACACACACACACGCACACACACACACACACACTTGGACTTCACAGCTTTCAAAATTATTCAGGCCTCCCGCACGACCACAGCTCCACCCTCGTGGGGGGGGGAGAATAAAGAATAAAAACATCACACAGGTATACATGTCATGCTAGGCACAAAGCACCTTAAATGCTAAAGAATAAATACACTGACGTTGGCTGGAGGTGACCCTTTCGTTGCCCATGCAGGGGAGGATCTGTTGGCCCGCAAAATACAAGCCTTCGGACGCATCGGCCTCAGTTGGGAGGTCCGCGCAGGGGAGGGCGCCAACCTCGCTGCCTCCTACTGACGGAGGCGTGTGTTGGGAGGCGAGCGTTGGCAGATGGCGGCCCAGGTGCAACGCCTCCCGCACTCGCCAAAACATCGCCGTTACCTGAACCGCCGCCAAGATGGTGACAGGTACTGTATGTGTTTGCGGAAAGAGTTCTGGAGGAATTGGAAGATGGGGGGGGGGAGGGGGGTCAACACCAAAGCTTGACAAGGGTGAACGGGGAGCTGCTGCAGTGCCCTTGCACACTCCGCCTTGGGACACCGCGTCCCACATTGTGTGTGTGTGTGTGTGTGTGTGTGTGTGTGTGTGTGTGTTACTTCCTCAAGTTTCCCTTCAACTTTTAATATCTCTAGTGGGCCGCTGGGCCGCTCTGAGGCACACAGGTTTGATACGTTTAAACAGCCACTTTCTTAAAGTGTAATATCTACCGCTGCACTGGGAGCTGTGCCTGACACGGGTCGAGCTACGCACTTCTTGAATCTCACCCAAAACCGAGCGGGGTCGACGGCGGTTGGAAATTGTTTTTGCTCGCCAGTTAATCCTGTAGCGTTTATCTGCACCAGAATGATGTCTTGTTGGGTCAGTGCTTAGATCCACTGGGTCCTGGGTTCAATTCCCAGCTCGGATGAAGATGGACCGCGTGTTCGCTGCCCCCAGACTCCTTCCACTACCAGTACTCTTATCTGAGGCCTACAGGTGAGGATGTTCTCTAGAACCTACCGTAGCCTTCCATCCCCTCTGTGACCCCAAAAAAAGAATCAAGCAGTACGGAAAAGGACAAGCGTCTGTGATGATAACAATAAAGGTTCTGGGAAATACGCAGGCTGTAAGGTGGGCACAAAACCTGAGACGGAGAGAGGTGGGGTGGTAGGAAGGAGGAAGGGACAAAAAGAAATAGCTTTTGGGATGATGCAATTATTTACCCTGGAGCTAGAAAGGAAGACATTGAAGTGAGAGGAATGCTATTCTGCAGTTTAGATCCAAATGTCATCTTAACCTAAAGTGACATGTGCTGATAGCTCTGCCAAAACACCATTACAGAGCTGAACTTTGACCCTGCCTATACCTGCACTGTTATGTCATGCTGCAGCACCTGACAGAACCGTGCGTCGCGTCAACTGTCAGTTGTCGCTCACCGGAGGGCAAACTAAAGGTTTCATGGCCCGAGGATTATTTAGCCCAATTGGCTGAGCCGCAGAGAGTAAACACAACTTCAGCGGCGGGGGAAACGACTGAGGAATATTCATTAAGATTACTCATGCCTGGCTGTCAGTGGAGGTGGCAAATCTGGGAGGTAATGGTAGCGGGCTGACAGATACTGGGGTCGGACTAAATGGACAGGCAAGCATCACAGCAGAACAGACACGCTACTGCATATCTCATCTCCATTTCCATCTTATACATAGTAAACACAACACAACTGTGATTCAGGCCCTCACAGTGTCACACCAACGGGACAACATTCCTCCCCGCTGTTGTTTTAACAACAAGGTGATCATCGCTACAGGGACCGCGGCTATTCCCATAATGAACCGGAGATTATCCTTAAAATACAGCATCATGCTGTTTTTGCCTGACTTGATGTGATCCTGCTGGTGAGTCAATACAAAAAAATAATAATAATACAGCACAGCCTGCAGAAGCCAAAGAGGGAGCCATATATTTTTGTCACTGATATGACATGACTGCAATGGGGTCAGCTGCCTGCACACACGGTTGCTTTCTTATAGCATGATAAGTCGCGGGTGCTCTGTGGAGAATTTGAGAAGTGGAATGTGTCAAGCAGTGTGTCTTATGCTAGGTCTTATGCACTCAGGCCTTTTTCTATTACTTGCTAGAAAGCAAAAGTCCGGCAGCCTTGGGTGTGTGGCACAGACTCCGAAATCTGGACACTTTCAGCCCCAGTTCCTTTGTCGCCACGGCAGCGTCCTCCGGGACTTTCGAATTCTGCCGCAGACTGCAGCTCCCAACTCCCTAAGAAGGATAACCCAGCTTTTCGAAAAGTTGACATTTGGCTCCACAGTGTGCGTTGTCGCAACAACAGTGCACTCCCCAGTTTCTCAGGTGATAATACATCTCAATGAGAACAACGACACTACAGTAGGTTGTTGTGTTATGCGTGCTGTCGGGAGGCTGTTTTGTCGGAGATAACCTCGAGCCACCGAGGGAGGACTAATGACGTGCACGGCAATTACGGGGAACGCAGGTGCCTCCTTCAGATGTCCAAGTTGAATACAGATGTTGGCCGTTGTCCCCTGTGCTAAGTGAGCATGTCTAAAACCGAGCAAATTACCGAGCAAGTGTCTAAACACGTTAGGTGACCATCCTGAACGTTGCTGTCATTCCTGATGGCGCCGCTCCATCTGTCCGGTAATGATGTGCCGTCGTTGAGGGGAACATTTTGACACACTTGTAAAACCTGGAGAAGTAAACTTGCTCCTTGGTTGTTTTTTTTTCTCTCTCCCCCCCCCGAACCCCCGTGGGTGCAGGCCGAGGCAATCTGGCAGCGTTGTCAGGCCTATTAACAAGATCCTGGTGGTGACAGGTAGACACATAGTGCAGCAGAGAGAGTAGGAGCACGTCGGGGCAGATTAACGTCAGGAACGCGAGGCGCGGCGGTGATCAGGTCGTACAGTGGTCTGGCCGCGATCGGCCACCGCGCGGCTACGCCCGTCAACTGTCTCGCTGGCCAGCACGCCAACACGGTTTTCACAGTCACACGTGTGGCTGTGCATACCGACGCGGGCACTGCTCACGGGGGATGCAGAGACAGCAACAGTCTGTCATGGACAGTGCAGCTCACCAATCTCCCCACCAGACGCTCCCTGCAAGCACGCTCCCTGGGAGAAAATAGACTTCATTGGCAAAACGCGTGATTTCCTGCACCAGCCTCTCATCCCAGGTTGATAAGACAAAATCATTTCTAGATAGAAACAGAAATAAAACAAACTGCAGCAATATGCAGGAGCCGTGAAGCTCGCCAAGCGCTTTAGCTAAGCTGAAAAACATTAAACTTTTTGAAGGCCACTAAAGTCCTCGCAGTGATTAAAAGTATATTCTTCAAAGTTTTTAAGTCGGTTGGACACCTTGGCACCGCCGCTAATGCCTCCGCGCCAATAAGCGTGGTAGGCAAAATCTAAATGACAATAACTAGCTAGGGAGCAACAGTCGAAGCAAATTAAAATTGCTAGAAAGCCATTAAAGTAGTGAAGCAGCAACAGCTTCATTGACTCATACCTCAGCATAGCTTCGCGCAGACTGACTGATTCAGACTGACTGAATCTGTTAGCGTGCACACGGATAGACGCACGTCCTTGTGCAAAGCTGTCGATGCATCCAGTTACACTAAAAGCTTTTAAGTAGCTGAGAAAGACACCCAATCCATGTAAACAAGTTTTTGTTAAATGTACTCTGTTTGATCGTGTTATAGCTCCCCCTCAAGGCCACATTTTCGCCAGGGCTCAGCATTCAGGTGCGCTGTCGGAGTTTCAAACCAATAAGAACAATGGGTACCTTTTTTTATCCAAAGTATTTGGATTTAAATATGTATGAGTAAGCCTGAAGGGACATGCCTAATTGTTTAAAATTGGAAATTTTGCTCAATTCAATCTTAATTGTACCTATGTTTGTTCCGCCTGACAATAGCGCAAAAATAATGAGTGCTTCACTGTTCAGTATAACCCTTCAAAAAGTATGAACATTTCGAGAAATGTTACAAGGTATTATTTGCAGTAGTTTGTGCCGGGTGGGTAGATAATATCCAAGTAGTGCATTTCAGTTTGTTTTTTTTCTTCAGCAAAAATACAGGAAGGAGCTTATTACAACACTCTGGAACAAAAAAGCTTTCTAATTTCCTTCCACTGCAACCCTGCAATTCACAGTGGTACTAAAGCATCCCGTATTATTCTTAATCTTGAAAGAACAATCCTTTTTCTTCACAGACACACTTTCTCCACTTAGTACATTCCTGAGCAGTTTTCTGCTGGATTAAAATCAAGCAGGATTTCACACCGCTGTAAACCAGCAGGACCTTAAGGTCCTTCTCATAGCAGGGCCCGTTTCTTTGTGGTGCTTTCTCAATAACCTCTCACTGTCCAACCTCCAATCACGGAGTGCTTCACATGGCGTGCCAGTGCCGGTTGGAGTGGGAGCTGTCGGTTCATTCTGGCTCCAAGATTAAATTACCTTCTTGCTTCAGCTCTTCTGAACCCAGGCTAACATAGACCATGTTCACTCATCAAACACACCGGGCTTCACCGCAGCAAATCACCCATACACACACGCACACAGGTCTCAAGAGCCGATGTTGGCCAGTGCAATAAAATACAGACAGTCTGAGAAAGGCTTCTGTAAAATCTACCTTGCACGCTGTAGAGACATAAAACTATCCGTGTGTGTGTGTGTGTGTCGGTTTTCTTAACCAAGGGCATTCAAGATAGGCTACTTCTATAGTTTGGGCTGTAGGGAGTTGTGTCCATCTGTTCAACAACCTGTGATGCTAAGAATGGTGTTGCTAGCTGTGTAACAGACACCCAGTGCCAGAGTATTTATACCATAGTGACAACATTCACATGAGTTGACATTCTTGAGATAAATGCTGCACCATGTGTGACCGAGGAATTGTATTTCCAGTGTTTCACAGTGAAAGTGGACAGGGTTCACGGGCCTAGACCTGCTTCTGCTATTCAAGATTCAACTGTCTAAACGGCAACATACTGCAAAGTGAATTTTGAACTGCTATTTATATTACAGTCTACGGATTTCAGATATTATCTTTCAACATGGAGAACTTAATCATATAGCCTCTAGGAAAAATTTGAATCTATCTATATGCGTCTCTTCCTCTCCCGTCTGTCAGATACCATTATTGCATCGACTAGCATACTGATACATATTTGTCACACAAATAAAAACTGTCCATGTTTTATCACAAGTTTCTTCAGTGACCTAAATAGCTCTGCCAATGTATCATATCACATTTAAACATTGAACTGAAACCAAGTGTCAATACGTTAATCAGAAAATGTGGGCAATAGTGAGCAAACCAGCATTCTTAAATAATAGGATCTAGACCATGTTACAACTGTCCCAAAACGAATTTGTTCCCCAGGAGAAGAGTATGTTTAGGCTACTATGCTCATCGTGACACTTCATTTTTGAACATTAAAAGTTCTCTTTGGCAACGGTTGGATGTTTCTGCTTGAGAAGAGAAGAGAAAGTGGAGAGAGAGAGAGAGAGAGAGAGAGAGAGAGAGAGACCCGCACAGTCACTCTAGGTTTACAGTCTTCAAATAATCAATGGCTCTCATGTTCAGCCTCTATTAACATGCATTTATTGAGCAGTTTATCTGATCTTGACAGAGCTGATATTCGATTAAATTAGTTGACCGATTTATCACTCCCATCGGATGATTCACTTCATATTACAATTTCACACGTTCTACCACTGATAATGAGACAATCTAAAAACCAGACTGTCTGCACTTAGGAGAGGTGCCCAGACAGTAAAGCGATCCCCTCGACATGGTCAAGCTGTCAACACAAAAAACAACCCGGAGACAACTTTATAAGTTATGATACATCCGAAACCAAGTGTGAAATAATCGGGTTCACACCAACGTGTGTTATCTGAGTAGCACAGACCCTCAAAATAACCGTGTCTATTAGGGGTACCTTAAAAATATTTTACCTGTTGGTCCTTCCATACTGTCGGCGTAGATCCTGGCGGTGAGCATCATTAGAAAAACTGCGGAATACATTTTGGAGATAGAAGTCCAGCTCGTCTTTTAGAAAGAAATCCTAAAGCAAACTCCGGCAGGGCTGTGGAGAAGTTGTGCGCTCTGCTCCATTCATTGCTGAATCCTTGCTGAAGCGGTGCTGGGTCCCTCCACGACCTACACACACAACATGTGTGCCTCCACAACTGACGCAAGGGTAAAGAATTTAAAAAACGCTGCTCCTGCACACTGGGCTCCTACTTTTGCAACGTCAAGCAGGAGCGTGTGCGTACAGGGCTAGGGCGCCTCCATGTGGCGACAGTGTTGTCCAGCCTGCAGCAGGATGCAGTATCACTAGAATCCGCGTTATTAAAATAATTGATCATAAAAATTATATAGCACGGTCGTTTTAAATAATAAGCACCAAATTATGATTAAGACTAACGTCTTCACCAGCTATTATGAGACCAGCACCGTCTCAAGATAGCTCACAGCAGGCATGTAAAATTCTAGCACATCTGGACCCCACAGATTCTGAGCTACAGATAAGCAGAAAAACGCATGCATTTACAGGACTCCCTTCCACGCTGCAGATATAAAAACTGATTGGAGTGTTTGAATTTTCGAAACTAATACAATCGTAAGGATTTTCTAAATATAGTATAAATATAGTAAATATAAATATAGTCATTGGGCTGTCTAGATCCTGTTTATGTAATAAACGTGTGCTGAATTGACTTTGGGTAAATAAATAGATAAACTAATACACTATGTTTTCTTTTAATGTTTTTATATGCCATCAACCTGCAAGGGACTGCAGATGAAAATAAATCTGGCACTTTTACATGATGGACCCAAGTGATATTGTTCATTGTCCATTGTCCCTTCTTAAATAAGCCAAACATTGTAGCGGACATTCTATCAGCGCATACAAAGTGAGGGCAGGGTGAGCCGCAGGGTGACTATTCTGACATACCTGTAGGCTAATGACAGAATGGCCGTCGTTCATCTGAAATATTAAATTGCTAGCATGCTAATAAAAACTATAGACGACGGTCCACAGTCTAAGAAATACTTTGAGCTACAGTTGTTGGAGAATACAAATTTAGGGTATACATTTTGAACATTCCTGTTTTTTTAAAGATAAAAGCTAGGCTACAACAGTGAAAAATACTTATTCCAGGAGTAGGCTAGTGTCACGATCAGCGCACATAGGCTCATACGCGCTCCGTGGCCCCACAGGTGCAGCTTATTGGCATAGTTATGTAGAGACTATTTAAAGTTCTGGTAATTTTTGGTTTGCACACCGCTGTTTGTTGTCAGCTTTTCTATTAAACAACGCTTATAGCGTATATCCTGTTCTCGCCTGCGTGTGATTTCCCTCTGGCTCGCACTTGCTTTCGCCATCCGCCCTCCGACACTTAGAGCTAGCCTATTAAGTGGCGTAGGCTATTGATAGAAAACAGCAGGTCTACATTATTTATGTTTTTTTCTGAGCTTCCTTTAATATGAAGTGAATGTAAAAATCTACAGTACGCTATCTGTTAAAACAGGAGGGAATTCAGGATTATGTGTAGTGATGAAATATCCAGCTATTCCTCTGTCAATAGACGACGTGACTTCTACAAGATAACTTGGGTTCATTCATTCCATATGAACATTTTTAAGATTAGAAAGACACACCAAACAGTGTCTCGGTTAATCTGAAATCTTTCCTATGTCACCTGCCAAGAAAATCAAGTTTAGGCTACCTTTTATTTTAGTTTGCATCAGAATGGCAAGCCTCCCCCGCAGTAATCTCCTGTAGCCTATTGAACCAACGGTGTAATTAGGAAACGTTTTGACAGTTTTATTTCACACACATCAATTTTCCAATAAACTAGAGCTGTTAAAGGAAATTGAATTAGTGTCAAATAGAAAAAATAAAGCTATAGAACAGAGGAAAACATGTGAGCAGTAATCAACAGTTAGATTCGTTCTAATTATGGCCACATTGTGCTTGCACTGCACAGCATGATAGCATGCCGCTATGATACGTTAAAACATTTCCATTTAGGAATACGGCGTAAGCTGTAGCAAATGTAGTTTGAGAGAAGACAACAAAAGCATTTCATCATTTTCATTCATCAAGACATAACTTACTGTGAGCACTGACAAAACAACAGATGGCACCGAATTTTGAATTACATCATGTCTTTAGAATGCAAACTTAAAAACATCTCGGGAGAAGTTTACAGGTAGGCCAACAATAGGCTATACTCTGCCCTTGCGGTTGAATAAAAATATATAGTTTTGGTTTGAATCTTGGAGTGTGCCCAGCCCTCGCCTGCTGAGTGGCTTGCATTCCTCTCTACTCCCCCCAGTGTTTCAATCAACCACATCCATCCACTGGGATCTGGTGGCGCACTAATGTATTGGAGGAGTGTACCTTTAAAACTTTAATTAATGAGTGCACACTGAAACAGCGGCCTCTACAGGTTGAACACGGGTAATTGCGACCGCTTTATCTGATCGTCTCAAACCGATACGCGGCCATGTCATTTGTCATCTTCTGTAAGCGACGCCTTACACTGTGCACACAATAGCAGTGAGGCCCTTCGAGTCGTCAGGCCTGTGAGCCAGACGAAGGGGAGACAGGAGATGGAGGGGGGTGGCCGGATGTGTCATGCATCCCAATGCAAAGCAGGCGTGTCGGCCCGTCGGACCAGAGAACTGTCTCCCCCCTATGCAACCAGGCCGCTTCCCCCCACGGGTCAGCATTTATTCTCATAAGTGGAGGAACAGCAAGCTGTCATGGTTTTGGGAGGAACACCACTCTGATTTCCCCATGGCATCTACAACACACACACACACTCACACACGCAAGTTATAAGCACACACACTTAACAGGGGGCACATAAACAGGGGGCTGCAATAGTTCCCCTGAAAGTTTACCATCTGCATGCCACCTTGCATTGTTTTCCCACATAACTCGCAAGGCGCACACACACACACACACACACACACAGCCGCGCTTTGTAACCTTCATACATAAAAGGCTTTTAAATGTCACATGTTCACCTCAGCCATCTACGGTGTGAAGATTAACAGCTTAAAAACGATTTATCCCCAAGGAGATGGCTGGCTCCTTGCCTGTCCGTCACCCCGACGCTGCTTTGTCGGGTGGAAGTGGGGGGCCACGGTCTCTCCACCCTCAGATTTTCCACATTTGAGTGTTTTTCCCCTACGCCGGCGTATAATTGAGGTGTGAGACGGTGTACTCTTCTCCATCAGCACTGAGCCATTACAGGTGGCCCTAGGGGGGGCCCCCTGATGAAACACGCAGTGCGAGGGGTGGGCGGCGGAGGTGCCCGGTGCCCGGTGGTGGATGCAGGAGGTGACAGGGGGCCCATATTAAGCAGGGTCTGGCCGTGGTGGAGAGGCGGAGAATACTGATCACTGCTTCCGCCTGGGCCCCGTACCTCCACCCAGACCCAGGTGGGGGGGGGTTGAGAGGCCTGACTGGTGAAATGGACTTCCCTTCAGTCCATTTACCCTGTCTTATTATACCAGCCAGCTATAGCTTGATAGAAGAGCTCAAACCCCAAAATATTAGGCCTGTTAAGGAAGGGTTGTGAAATTGATTTTTATTGGGGTTTTCATTACGAGATGTACGGCACTGCCTTAAATGTGATTTATCACCCAAAATGACTTGTCAGTCACAATTTGGTGGGCATGCTGCAACTGGCAGTCATGTCTGAGTGTCTGACAAATAATATCCGTGGTTAGGCCTACAGTTCTCACACACACACACACACACACACACACACACGTTAAGTCAGGTCCAGTCCATCCCTTCCAGGACAGCCAGGATGCAATGGGTGCAATAGGGGGGGGGGGTGCATTGTGGAACGCTAGCAGACACGTACTGGTACTTGTGTCAACCTGGGACTCATTTCTCATCTTTCCATCAAAACTATTGTTAATAGTTTTGTTATAGTGCTGCTTGCAGTCTTTATTTGTCTTGCTGTGATAGTTTCAGGCAAACTGGACTGCAAAACATTGATCACAAAATCAACCCAACATGTCCCCTTTCTCCTGTTTGTACTGTATGTCCTGAAGTGACCTACAGTACAGTACACTGGTATCTCTACATGCATGACACATAGTGGCTCAACAAATTAAGGACCGGATTTAAAGGAACATCAACCAAAAGCACAGTGGCTGATGAAAAAATAAATAAGTTAATGCTACAAAAGTAACCTTACAGCAGATCAAACTGGCAGTAGCATCCATTGTTTCACTGTAGGTTTGACCTTGCTCTGCCACACAATTCCATACAGTGCGCACACATACTCACAGACACACGCGCACACACACATGCACACTCTCTATCTTGTGTGCCTGTCTTATCTCTATACAATACAAATTCAAATGATCCATGTCATAAATTAGAAGTCCCAGTCTATTGAGCGATAACACTTCATCGCCCACTTTTTATCAAGAGGGAACGAAACAAACCTCCGCACTTCTGAAATCCTCCTCTTCAGTCACCCATCCCTTTGTTTCTCTGCATATACATACCACAATGGCAGTCATCAATTTATGAATTAATCTTCAGTTTCCTGGGGCACCCTTCTTCCTCTCTCTCTCTCTCTCTCCTCTTCTGGGTCTTTCATTGTCTCTCATCCCTGCTCTCGCCCCCTCACCATGAGAATATCAGGCCAGAACCGTCCTCTTAATACCAGACTGTGATTCGCTCAGTGGTACATTTGCATCATATCTGTGCTTTAATTCGTTTTCCCCAAAGCCCTCTCCGCCATTGACGTTTATTGTTATGCTGCAACTTCCTCTCCCATTATTCTATTTTATCATATTCATATGCAGGCTAAATGAATGCATAATAATAATTCATTTGTTTAATTATTTTTTTGTTAATTATTGATATTTAATGGTTTAGCGTCTTCTGCTAAATTCTGATCTGTTCTCATCTCATGTACATATAATATTTACAATAATTAAAATTAAAAAATTATAAATTATACAAAAATGCTGTAAATCTAAAAAGGCAATATACATTCTTAAATGTTCCGCCATATTCTCAGGGATATGATCACTCGAGATCAATTTACTACAATCGTGTTTCGTTGCCATGGAAATGCCTAGCCTTCAGTCTGTTTTAGGCTTATGAAGGGACGGGTTCGCAGCCCGTCGGTACACCATGAGATAAGCTGTGGTGAGAGAAAGACATGTTGGCCCAATTTAAGCGAGCGCTAGTTGAGGCAGGCCACGGTAGTCTGCTGTCACGCAGTTGTCTGTCAGCTGACACACCAACACCAGCCTCATTGGCCCTTTGAATAAGGGTGGTTCTTTTAAATATAGCCCCCAATAGTCATAGAGCGTTAGAACCTGTAGTATTAGCATTCCTTCTGGCTTGCTGGGATTGCTCCAGAACACCCGCCACCTCCTATAAGCGTCATCTTATCTTTGTCTTTTAATTGTTGTACATGTCTTTCTTTTCTGTTCTATCATATTCACTAATGTGAATAGTAATGGTTCTCAAACATTGCTTGATCTTATTATGGCTATTACCTCTATGTGTATTATTGTATTTAAGTTGTAGCCTATTATGGTTGCATTATGTTCATATGTTTACATCATGTTGCTGTTAAAACGTAATGTTTTAACATGACTGGCTGGTCTATTCGGGCGACTAAAGTCGCTTTTGGATACACTCATATTTTCTGATGTGTAAGCCCCATGAACTAGCCATTCCCCCAAAGACATTTGTTAACTAGCATAGTCCCTTCATGTCCTAAATTACTTTTGTACCAAGACGAGAGTGGTCTGACTGAAAGGATGTGGCATTTCAAAATGGAACTGTCTACAATAGACTGGTCAGAGGAAAATGATTTATGGTGACACCCGTTCTCCTGAAGCCTACTGGCCACCTTATAGGCAGATAACGGGAGGCAGATGCACTCCTTGCATGAAAGACAAGGTGACGGTCCCTAGCCACTCACCCTGACCGCGCGTAAACAAGAACGCCCCTATCTCCCCGAGCTGAATGACAGGGTCCACACCTCTGTCCGTTTCCACGGCTCTATCTATCCTTCACAGGGTCACTCCCTCGTTTCCTCGCTCGCTCTCTCCCTGTCAGTCCTCCAGGAAAGTCACACCTTCCGTCTGAAGCCTTTCCGCTGTCTGCGGCGGGGCCACGCGGTGTGGGGAAGCGGGGTGGGACCGCGTGTCAGAGCCTGTCGCGGTTTCTAACAGTGTCGTTCCCGACAGCCTCGGATTCCCCGCAATCGGACAAGGTCGGTTCCCCTGTGTCTCATATTAGTCCACCGTGTATTTTCACACAGTTAATCGCAGTGTTTGCAGTAGCCTACTGCCACTGCAGTAGCCAAGCTACCAAGTTCCTGGCAATAAATATGAGCTGCTAGAGCCTAATTAATCTCAGCTTTGCATATGAAAATGATATTTCACTGAGATGGACCTTCCCGAGCCCATTTCTTTATGAAAGTACCATGAAGGTCTATCTATTAGCCATAAGCTCTCAACGATGACAGCTTCATTTATATTTGATCTGTCAGGGTTTTTTTTCCAGTCAGGAGGGAAATTATACCATAGGCTAATGGGTATCAATTTATGTTGTGGCTGTCAAACATGTGTCATGCAAGGCCCTTTCTCCAGCTGTGTCTGTGTGTGTGTGTGTCTGTGTGTGTGTGTGTGTGTGTGTGTGTGTGTGTGTGTGTGTGTGTGTGTGTGTGTGTGTGT